>ML786468.1:465520-477064 GCA_009831015.1 Picea engelmannii | reverse complement strand
AAACACGGTCCACCAAAAACAACATTAAATATTCAATTTTTGAAAAAAAAACATATATATTCATGTCCATCCATATGAATCCAAACAATTTATACACAAATATGCAAAGTTTCTCATTTATATAGCAAGTAAGAGTGCATATAACCAAAATAGCACAGAGTGCAATCCATCTCTAAACCAAAATACATCAACAATGAGGCTTTAAATGGCCTCTAGAGTCCAAAAAAAATCATGCGACAACAAATAACTACATATCATCAAGATCATTACCTATATTAGGATCCTCATCATTAGTGTCACCCTCTAAGCATTAAAATAAGATAGAAAAAGCTTAACATGCCTAATAAGTGATTTTATTTGAGCGAAGGTACACTTTTACTAGGGTCATGATAGAAGAGTTCAACAATCAATGTCACCAACATCGAGGTTCATAGAGGGCTTGGTGCTCTTGATTAAATGCCAGTTCCATACCCTTATACATGATAGAATCAAGTGGAAACGTTGCAATCCTGCCAATCTTGAAATCCTGAAAACTGTTAAATCTACTGAATTTTGAATGAGACCTAAAATTCTACTTTCTCCATATGAAGTCCAACGAGGTTGGAACCACTCTCAAACATCCTTAAACAATTAATGGTAATGTTAAAAATTTAAGTAAAAGGATGAAAATGAAAGATAAAGGAGAATGTCACTTTTACCATTACCCTAGGGTTAGGTAATAGGCCCCCTATATTTTTTTAAAAAATTGAATTTTGTGGGTCCATGACGCATCGTACGGATGTTGTACGAAACCGGCCAAAAATGGTTGTGCCACCGGCCGGCCCAGATTTTCCTCCAAACCCGTTAAACCGACTGATTTTTCAGGACCGAAACGATTTTAATAACATTGAACTTGACAAGCATGGCCTTTGACATAGGTTTGGTGAAGATGCCAGCAATCTAGCCTCAGCGTGGCAATACTCCCTCTGAATAATCCAATCACATATTAGCCCCTGAATATAGTGTTGATGGACCTCAATATGCTTGGTCTTAGAGTGATACATTGGATGGCAAGCAATCTGAATGGCACCATGGTTGGTTATCAAATCAAAGTGACGTTGACTACTTCTGACAAAGTCCAAGCTCCTCCAAAGTGTTCGAATACATATGGCTTCTTGCCCAGCTGTGACAGCACCTATGTACTTGATCTTGGTGGAAGAAAGGGAGATCGCAGGCTACGTCTTGCTTGACCATGCAACCAGACTCAATTCAAGAAAGTAGGTATAACCGGAAGTGGACTTTTGATGATCTTGATCTGTATATCCAACCAATTTTTCCTTACACCCATAAGAACATTGAATACCAAATTGGTAAGTACAGTTAACATATCGCAAAATCCTCTATGTTGCAAGCCAATGGCTTTCCTTCAACGCTTACATCTATCTGGAAATGAGATGGAAATCAAAGGTAATATCAAGTCTAATATGAGTCAGTTACAGGAGACCACCAAGAAGTTTACAATACATTGTAGCATCCATTGGCGCAAAGTACACTGGGCAGTGAATTTAACTTAGAGTGAAAAGGGATAGGGCAAGGTTTGCAAACCTCAATACAAAGCCTTTTAACAAGGTTAAAAGCATACTTGGGCTGTGAAATGACAATGTCGCTATCTAATTTCAAAACTTGCATCCCAAGAAAGCAATGCAGAAATGCCAAATCAGTCATTTCGTGAGCACTAATGAGCTTCTTCATGTGAACAATCATGTCAAGACCACTCCCAATATGAACCAAATCATTTACGTAAAGAGCATTGAACAAGTATCAAAATATCTCCATTGACATGTTTTGACATAAAAGTTAGGTTCAGAATGGCAACTAAAACCACTAGAGAGAGAATTTATCAATTTTCTCTTAACATGCCCTAGGGGCTTGCTTCAGCCCATACAAAGACTTCTTCAACCTAAAGACAAGTTTAGAAGTTCCATCCTAAACAAAACCAAGCAGTTATGCCATATAAATTTTCTCACAAAGACCACCATTAAGAAATGAGAAATTTTGTATCCAATTAGTGAATCTCCCACTAGAAACTAGTAGCGAGCAATAAAACAATTTGAATGGTGTCCATCTTGGCAACAAGGGAAAAGGTCACAGTGTAATCAATAACTTTCTTTTGAGAAATCCCTTAGCAACCAAGTGAGCCTTATGCTCCTCGATGCATTCTACCAAAGAAAATTTGGTCTTATAGATCCCTTGACAACTAACAGTATTCTTCCTTGGGGGGAGAGGAACCAACTCCCAAGTCAGATTTTTCATCAAAGAGTTGTATTCTTCTGGCATTGCATCCTCCCATTCTAGTTTATCACAAGCCTCCTCATCAAACTAAGCATCACAAGTAGCCATGACTTTTGCCATAAGAGAAAATTTGACTCGTTTCCTTATGCCAAGAGGAATGCAGGCATCAAAACTTATAGAATCTAGAGTCTTTGCAAACCACTTGGAGCGTCTCATCCTTCGAAAGAGAGGAAGTTGTGCTGGGAACAAATCTAGAAGCTTTTCAGTGACCTCATTAATAGATTCAATATCTAGGATATAGGCAGATATATATCATTAGCATAAACAATAGAAGAATCAAAGGACATAGGAGAGATACCTAAAGAAGAGGGTTTCTCTACAAAGATGGCACCCCTTGGAATGATCACATCATTAATGGATGGATTATATAAACAGAACCCCTTTATTTCCTCATTATATCCAAAAAATATGCATTTGTGATTTGTGGTCTCTTTCTCTTCTCGTCTAGAATGTGGGTCAAGCATCACGACCAAAGACCATGAAATGTGAAATAGGTTCCTTTCTTCCACTGTAGGTTTCTGTTGAAATATTGTAACTTCGAAGAATATTCTACCTAAGGAGTGTTGAAGAATATTGTTATATTATATTTGTTAATTAGGCCCTATTGTGCCTTTGTAAAAGTCGGCCCTATTGTGCCTTGACAATTAAATGTAAATTAAGAGGGTAAAATGACAGGTCGGCCCAGACCTAATTTTAGGCTGGCCAGACCACTATTTATAAGGGAGGTCAGTGCCTCATTTGGACAGACACACCAACTAGCTCTGCAGTGCGCAAGTCTTGGAGTATAACCTACTGCAGTTAGGTGTGATGTCAAGGAGGCTTCTTGGTCTATGTCTTGGTATCTCTTGGTTAAGTAGTGCGCTACTCTTTCCTAGTGAAGGAGTAGAGGAGCATCTTTTGCTTTGTTTTTGGTCTATCTATATTAAAAAATTCTTTGTTGGGTTTTCTTCCCCATGAGGGTTTCCCAAGATAATCTGTGTGTCTCTATTGTTTTTGTGATTGCCTATCTTTCAGTAATCTTATTTATGCAGCTAATGTGCTAAATGATTGTAATAATAAAGAAGAACCGTAATTGTTAGTTGTATAAGTAAAACATCAACATGGTATCAGAGCATGCCTGAAAGAGACCAGCTCACAATTTATAAGAAGTGGCTAGCTTCAGCGCACCCTTTCCAAGATTCAGTTTTAGTATTGCAATTGCTGCAAAATTAGGGTTTCTACATAAACCCTAAGAGTGACGTTTTCACCTTTGTTGGAGGATGTTGGTGAAACTAAGATCACCTAGGAACTCGCCCAAGCAAGGAGCATCACTTCCCTCAATCAGAATTCTGAAATTTCAAAAATTTGAGAAATTAGGATTTCCTCATAAAACCCTAAGTTGCAGTTGCAGTTGCAACATCAGTTGCAATTGCAAAACCAATTGCAGTTGCAGTATCAGTTGCAGTGCCAGTTCATTCGTGCAAATTCCTTCATGTCAGTTGTTGTGCTAGTTCCAGTACCAGCTACAATGTCAGCACCAGTTGCAGTGAATTTTTTTTGTGAAGCATTGGGACTGATTGTTCCAGTTTGCCTTAACCTAGCAAACCTCAAGCTACCATGAAGCACCTTTGAAGTTTTAAAGGATTGTTATTGCTTGTCGTTATTGTTGGATGGTGCCACTACCTGTCGATGTTGTCAAAGGTATGTACTTACATATGTTTAAACTGTATCATTATTTTAAAGGGTACTTGCAAGAGAAAGGATCTTTTGTCTAAGCAACAATCATAGATCGAGAAGGATCTCAAATCTAGCACATTCAGAGGAACTCTGCACCCCAGGTTTGATTACTTTGATATGCCTCTACTTGTTATGGCATTATGGTGATCTTATGAATATCCAGGTTGCATATTGATCTATTGAAGTTATCATACTAACCATTGGTCAAAATTAAAGTCAAAGTATTAGATTGATTAAAGTTGAGATTATAGAGTTTATTCCCTAACTCAGATTTCTGTCAAGATAGTATATTGTCTTAATACGGAGGACAGGTTGAAGAAAATACTTGTCATCTTGAGTGAAGGAGACTCAGAAGAAAAACAACAACACTCATTCTTGAGGACAAGACTCCAGGTTCCAGGTTTGATTGATTAAATTGATAAGATTCAAATTTGCACATATGAAGTTTGATAACTGCTAAACACTATAATTGTGATAGCAATCTTTGAAAATTTGTATTACTGAATACTTGGTAGCATGTGAGCAATATTGAGATAAACGCTTATTGTAATTATTTACTAGATATCACTGACATCTCCTCCAAGAGAAACTTCTTGTTTTGTTTCCAGGTTACCATGGAGGAATGATTGATCACAACACTAGAAGAGTGTTGCTCTCATTTCTTATTATTATATTTCTTACTTTTGACCCTTGTTCCAGGCAGGTCACAAGTGATAGCTCTAAAAAAGCTACCGTGACGATTGTTCTCGTTATTATTTTTATTATTATTATAAAGAGTATTATTCTTGTCTACTATTTCTCCCTTGTTGTTCTTGTTCCGGGCAGGTCACAGGTGATAACCCTGAAGGGAGCTATAGTGATGGATGCATGAGGCAACATACTAGATGAAACATGAAGCAGACTATCCAAGTTGTATACATGACCGTATACATCCATGTACCGAAGAAGAAGAAGAAGAAGTTACTTTTGCTAGATATAGAACATCTCATATGAAGACAGATCATGAGGAGCAGAAGGCTCCAAAGATGACAGAACAAATCCCTCTAGTGAAGTTGATCACTCTTCAGATCATCAGGAAGAGTTAGTAGAGCCAAAAGGGCCTACCCAAAATCAATGCAATAACCAGGAAGAGCCAACATAATCCCGTGACACTTTGCAGGATGCAAAGCCATATAACATTGATGAGCCATATTAGAGGGAGCAGATGGCTCCGAAGATTATATAGACTCAAAGGGAGTCAAGCCTTAGAGGGACCATGGAGACTCAGAGAGAGCCTGATCTTAGAGAGGATCAAATGAGAAAAGAGACATCTTCCAGGACTGACAAACAGATACCATAAGTTGAGAAGACTAGATCGTAGATTCAGAGACTTCTAGCAGACGTGAAATCTCCTGGGAAGATTCCCTTGTTTAAGTGACAGAGGAGGAAGCCAGTCAGAAGGACTGGGATATGGATTTTTCTTTGAGACCAGAAGGGAAGTCAGTGGTGACTGCCAAGATTGATCTAACAGAACAAGCATGTTGCAGATAACAGTATAAAGATGTACAAAGCCTGATTTGTGTCCAAAGGATTCTCCCAGCAAGAGGGAGAAGACTATGATGAGACACTTGCTCCAGTAATCGAAGAAATAGTTCCAGTGTTCGTGAAGATAGCCAGAACAACCATGATTCCATTACAGTATGAGATTCAGAGGGAGCAGTCCCTGTATTTGAGATTGAGTTGCCTCCATGAAAGAAGAAAAGCTACCTTCAGTATCAGCCACTCTCAGTTTCAGATGAAGTTGTTTCCATGATAGAATAGAGGAGCTACTCTCAGAGTTCAGCAGCTACAGTGAGAATAGAGCAGTCATTCTCAGCTTCAGAAATAGAAGCTGTAGGTACAAAGTCTCGGTTCCAGAAGGAACAGTTGCAGAAAAAGTAGAGGACATACTATCGGGCAGTGAAAAACATAGTGCTTTGTAGAAAGCACATAGAACCAACACATGATTATGCAGATTGAGTTGCAGCTGAGCAAGTGTACCAGGTTGGTACGATGTGATGTGAAAAATTGGTTTCGAAGTACAGGACAAGAAGACTCATGTCTGCAAGTTGAAGCAAGCTACAAGAGCTTGGTATGGTTAATATTTTTCTGATGAGCTTGGGATTTACCAAGAGTAAAGTTGATCTCAACCTTTACTTCAATATTGAGAATGATGGACCAGTTATATTGTTGCTATATATGGATGACTTATTCTTGACAGATGAAGAAAAGCCCATCACAGATTGTAAGAAGAAGCTTGCCATTGAATTTGAAATGAGGACCTAGGCTCGATGCACTATTTCCTAGGTCTTGAAGTATGGCAGAGCCCAAAAAAGATTTTCCTTAGTCAAGGAAAGTATGCTGTGAAAATTTTGAAGAGATTCAACATGATAGATTGTAGAACCATGTTCACTCTTATAGAGACGAATCTGAAGTTATTGGCTAATACTTCGTCAAAAATAATTGATGGTACTCTATATAGACAGATGATTGGTTCGTTGATGTATCTGACGAATACCAGACCAGATATATGCTTTGTTGTGAACACCTTAAGTCGGTATCTGGTGGAGCCCAGACGTGTTCACCTTGTAGCTGCAAAGCATGTGATGAGATACCTTAAGGGTACATTGGACTATGGCCTCTGTTATACTGGAGATTGTGACTTTAGATTGTATGGCTATACTGATTCAGATTGCGCTGGAAGGGCTTCAGACAAAAAAAACACTTCAGGATGTTGTTTCACTTTGGGTCAGCCATGACTTCGTGGCAAAGCAGGAAGCAATCCAGTGTTGCTCTCAGTACAACAGAAGCGGAGTACATTGCAGCATGGTCCACCAGTTGTGAAGCCATATGGCTTCGGAAGTTGTTGACAGGTCTATTTTGACCTAGAGATGGATGCTACCACGATCTTTTGTGATAACTAGAGTTGCATAAAGATGACGGAGAACCTAGTGTTCCACGATAAGACGAAGCACATTGAGATCTAGTACCACTACATTCGTGATATGGTACAAAAGGGAGCTGTGAAGCTCCAGTATGTTGGCACAGATGAGCAGGTAGCAGATGTGTTGACTAAGCCTATGTCTCATGTGAAGTTTGAGTACTTCCGAGACAAGCTTGGTGTAGTCCGAAAGGACTTCCCTCGAAAGGGGGAGTGACGTTGATGATACTATGGTATCCTGGCCACCAGCAGGGCAGCTCGTTAGGATTTATATCCTAGGGGATTGATCATCCCTAGACAAATCTCGTAAGGTCCGGATGGACGGTCTGTCGGAGTGCCTATGTATGTATATACTTGTTGTGGTCAGTAGTGTTGCAGCTCGTTAGGATTTATATCCTAGAGGATTTTATTATCCCTAGACAGATCCCGTAAGGTCCGGATGGACGGTCTGTCGAAGTGCCCACTGTTGTTGTTGATGCTCCTGTCTCATTATGTTGCCATTGATGTTGTTGTTACAGCTTCGTGCTATTGATGTTGTTCCAGCTTCGTGCTATTGATGTTGTTCCAGCTTCGTGTTGTTGATGTTGATGTTCCAGCTTCATGTTGTTGATGATGATGATGTTACTCCAGCTCCACGTTGCAGATGATGACGATGCTCAATCTCTATTGATGTTAAAGATGAGAAAAACTTCCGATGATTTATAGATATGACAGACAATGTTCCAGATGTTGATGACGATGTCTCTTCCTCTTGATGTTGTATTGATTCCAGTTAGTTGTTATTGATGTTGTCAGTAGAATACCCTTCTTGTTAAGGGGGAGTATTGAAATATTGTAACTTCGAAGAATATTCTACCTAAGGAGTGTTGAATAATATTGTTATATTATATTTGTTAATTAGGCCCTATTGTGCCTTTGTAAAAGTCGGCCCTTGACAATATAATGTAAATTAAGAGGGTAAAGTGATAGGTCAGCCTAGACCTAATTTTAGGCTGGCCAGACCACTATTTATAAGGGAGGCCAGTGCCTCATTTGCACAGACACACCAAGTAGCTCTGCAGTGTGCAAGTCTTGGAGGAGAACCTACTGCAGTTAGGTGTGACGTCAAGGAGGGTTCTTGGTCTATGTCTTGGTATCTCTTGGTTAAGTAGTGTGCTACTCTTTCCTAGTGAAGGAGAAGAGGAGGATCTTCTGCTTTGTTTTTGGTCTATCTATATTGAGGAATTTTTTGCCAGGTTTTCTTCCCCATGAGGGTTTCCTAGGATAATTTGTGTGTCTTTATTGTTTTTGTGATTGCCTCTCTTTCAGTAATCTTATTTATGCAGCTAATGTGCTAAATGATTGTAATAATAAAGAAGAATCGTAATTGCTAGTTGTATAAGTAAAACATCCACAGTTTCTTCAAGTGTCACATCCCTCACAGCCCTTGTAGGAATGCGATTTAGGATATAAGTTGCACAAGGTACAAGTTCAACCCAAAATTTGAAATTCATCCTTATAATATGAGGCATGCACTCAGCCATCTCAACAAGGGTGTGATTCTTCCTTTCAGAAACACAATTTTGCTGAGGGGTGTAAGGTGCAGTGCACTAACAAGTGATGCCAACTTGGGTGCAAAGACTCTTGACATCATGATTAACAAATTATCCATCATTATCTGTCTTTAAAGCTTTAGTTCACTAACTAAATTAATTCTCCACCATGGATTTGAATTCCTGGAACGTATCTAAGACTTAGACTCTTTTTCTTCAAAAAATAGACCCATGTGTGCCTAGAATAATCATTAATGAATGTCAAAATATGCTTTAAACCTGGAAGAGAGCGCTTGTCCATCGGACCATAAAATCCTTGTGACCAATCTGCAAGGGAGTGGTCAG
Source organism: Picea engelmannii (assembly GCA_009831015.1). Taxonomy (NCBI): domain Eukaryota; kingdom Viridiplantae; phylum Streptophyta; class Pinopsida; order Pinales; family Pinaceae; genus Picea; species Picea engelmannii. The sequence goes on along the minus strand of ML786468.1, from coordinate 468,181 downwards.
ATACCATGACTTTCTCTTCTCTAACTTCTCTCTGTGATGCTTTCTCAGAATGCATCCTTCACAAACACTAGCTTGCAAAGATAAGGAAGGAAACCATGAACCATCTTCAAATCACTTATCAACTGCAAACTAAGAAAATTCAAGTGACCCATTTGCTAACGCCAAACCTACTCACAAGAACATCCTTCGCAGTAAAGACATGAGAGTGTTGAGAATCAAACAGCATAAATTTTGAGAATTTGTAAAGTTTCTTCTTTGCATCAACATACCCAACGACAAATTTAAACTTATCTTTGATGTCTTTAAGCACAAATTGGTCAGATCAAAACTCTACCTTTCAACTAGTCTGAGTCATTTGATAAACAAAAAGAAGATTAGCATTCGAATCAAGTACATGATACACATAATTCACAACACCATTTTCCACGATGGCAGTCTGAGTGACACACATTGAGAATCCAGTGTCATCTCCAATATATATCTTCTGAATAACATTATGGTTAGGATCAAGGGCAAAAAATAATGAACCATCCTTAACCATGTAATGAGCACAACCAAAATCCACAATCCATTCAACAGTAGAAGCATGGGCATGTTGAAATAATGTAACTGCAAAGAGTATTCTTATTATTATTCATATATTATTCATAGGATCAATCCCCATTGACGATTGATCATGCCGGTTATTGTAATAGGACCAAATCCCCTTTTGTGGATTGGTCAAAAGACAATTGTAATAGGCAGAATAAGAATTCGGCCCCAGCAGATATTAAAGAGACCCAGAAATATAATAAAGGTGGGTTTACCCACCCAGTTTGAGAAGTCGGCCTACCAGTGAAGAGACACTTCACACGTGCCAGACTTGTATAAATAAAGGAGGCTAGCGCCTCACTTAGACATAACTCACTTGCTCAGTTTGAGAGACAAGTTTTGATCTGTTACCGGAGAAGGAGAGAGAGAGTGGCGCATATCTAGGAGAGGACTTTCTGTATTAGCATAAGAGATCTCTTGGCATTGTATTGGCTATCTATATTAAGGAAGTTTTGCTAGGTTTTCTTCCCCTAGAGGGTTTCCCAGGATAAATGTTGTGTCTCTTGTGATTGTGTATTTCTCAGTGATTTTGGATTATGCTATTGTTATCTAATGAAATGCAAACATCTATAATAATGGCTTAAACATTAACATGGTATCAGAGCCAAGCTGAAGGAAGTATCTTTCACAAGTGAAAAACGTCACTGTTACCGTACATGAAAATTAGGGCTTTTTGGCGGTGAAGCTTTTCAGCCCCAAAACCATCTAAAAAAGTGTGCCCTCCCCTAAGGATCATTTTGGCACTCTCAGAGCACCTTTTCAGTGGCTGGATCACCCGGAAAGTGAAACCCTAGTTTCACAAAGTACCAGAAGTACCAGAAAACCAGTGTACCAGAAGTACCAGAGGTACCAGAAAATCAGAAGCACCAGTCCAGAAATCCGCAGATCAAATTTGGAGGAGCAAAAGTTGGATTTTCTCAGATCCAAACACACCAGGCTACTCGCCTCAGCCAAGCGCACCTCTTGGTAAGTTCAGTTTTTTATTGTGAGCACTTTCATTTTTCGGTCATTTTCCTAGCTCCAGGTAAAGATGGCTGCGAACATTAAGCTTGTTGACAAGTTAGAAGGAGTGGAAAACTTCTATGCCTGGAAGTATAGGATTGGCCTCATTCTTGAAGAGAATGACCTAGCAAGATTCATCAAAGAAGAATTACCGGAACTCGATGATGTTGCAAAAAAGGCAAAGCATCAAAAGGACACAATAAGGGCCAAAAGAATCATTGCAAATTCAATCAAAGACCATCTGATTCCTTATGTGTCATCTAAGAAGACCCCGAAAGAAATGTTTGATGCCTTGACCAGACTATATTAAGGAAAGAACATAAACCGGAAGATGAATCTTAGAACTCAACTGAAGAATACAAGGATGCAGAAAGGAGAAATGATTCAAGAATATTTCTCCAGAATCTCAGAATTCAAAGAACAGCTAGAAGTTATTGGAGATACCATAGATGAGGACGAACTCATAATGACGGCCCTAAATGGTCTCACAAGACCTTAGGATGCCTTCATCCAGACGATATCTGCCAAAAAGGAGAAACTGAAGTTTGACAATCTACGGGAAGAATGCATCCAAGAAGAAACAAGAGTAGCGAATCGGGAAGCGTTACTAGCTAAGGATGATGATCAAGCCCTAGCTACTCACACCAAAAAAAGAAGGAAGAAACCCTACTTCCAAAAGGAGACTCATAAAGAGCCTCAACAATCAAATAAATTCAATCATAAAGAATCTCATCCAAGGAGATTTCAGAAGAGAGGACAATGAAAGGAAAGAGACTACTCATCTGTACAATGCTATCATTGTGACAAGATGGGACACATTGCGAAGTTTTGTCCAGCCAGACGAGAAGAATACAAGAGAAAACAAAAGAGGCTCCATGCCCATGTAGTCAAAGATGAAGAGCCACCCGCAAAGATGATAAGAGAAGAGATCAAAGACCATGTGTTGATCTCGGCCCTCTCAGGATCTGTAACACCTGGAGAGGACACTTGGCTCATTGATAGTGGTGCATCCAAGCACATGACGGGACAAAGAAACATTCTCTCTTGTATCTCAGAGAAGAAGTTTTC
>ML786468.1:437348-457378 GCA_009831015.1 Picea engelmannii | reverse complement strand
ACAATGACATCAATGCCATGAGTATCATTGTGGACTCTGTAAAGGATCACTTGATACCCTACATATCAAATCTTGACTCATCCAAGAAGATGTATGATGCCCTAACTAACCTCTTTGCAGTCAGAAATATTGGACAAGTGATGAGTTTGAAGAATGAGCTTCATGATACAAAGATGACTAAGGATGACACTGTAGCCTCATACTTTGTAAGCATTTCTCAGTTAAGAGATCAACTACAAGCCATTGAAGAAGTTATTCCAGAAAAGGAAATTGTGAATATTGCACTTAATGGTCTCTCTAGATCATGGGATGCATTTGTTGCAAGTATGAACACAAGGAAGGAGTTTCCAACGCTTGAAGAACTTTGGACCTGTTGCTCACAAGAAGAGACAAGGATAAACTCAAAAGGAAGATCTCAAAAGGAAGAGGATGCTCAAGCCTATGCAACAAAGTTCAAGAGACATGGAGGTAAGAAAAGATTTGGTTCAAAAAAGAAATTCAATCATAAGAGAGATATGTCAAAGGTACAATGTTACGGATGGCATGATTATGGCCACTACAAAAAGGATTGTCCTAAACTAGCAAAGAAGAGAAAGGAAAGACACCATGCATCCGCTGCAATGATGAACCTTCAAAGAAAGTCAAGCATGAAGAAACAGATTTCTTCTACTACTCAACTCTTACAGGATCCTTTGAAGATGACATGTGGATGATCAATAGTGGAGCTTCAAGACATATGACTGGTGATCGTGAAAATCTCTCAAGCATGAAGGAAAAGGAAACCTCTCATAAAGTGGAACTTGGAGACAATAACTCCTATGCAGTCAAAGGATTGGAAAAAGCTTCTATCAAAATGCAATCAGGTAACAATGTTCATCTTAACAATGTTTTATATGTTCCTGGTTTGAAAAAGAATTTAGTATCTATTTCTTGCTTCGAAGACAAAGGAGACAGAATAGCCTTTGTCGATGGAAAAGTCCTTGTATGGTCTAAAGATTCAAAAATAGAAGATGCTAGAGTTATTGGGATTCGTGAAGGAAGACTATATAAACTCCTACGTCAGAATACTCAAGCTCTTGTACATGATGAACTCAATCCTAGTGAGTTATGGCATAGAAGGTATGCTCACCTTCATTATCAAGCATTTCCATCTCTAAAACAGTTGGTTGTAGGCATACCAGAACTACAATCAATACATGAATGTATTTGCAGAGAATGTGCACTTGGGAAGAATATTAAGAAGTCATTCCAAAGTAGTGAGAAAAGATCCAAGGAGATCTTGGATCTGATACACTCAGATGTATGTAGTCCTATGCTAGTGAAGTCTCTAGAAGGCTCTCTTTACTATGTGACATTCATAGATGACTTCTCAAGAAAGACTTGGATGTACCTGATAAAAACGAAAGATGAAATATTTGGCAAGTTCCAAGAATTCAAGGCTGAAGTGGAAAACTTGACAAATAACAAGATGAAAACAATAAGATCTGATAATGGAGGAGAATACACCTCCAAGGAGCTCGTTGCCTTTTGTAAAGAAGTTGGGATTAGGAGGGAGCTAATTGTCCCACATAATCCTCAACAGAATGGTGTAGCAAAAAGAAAGAACCATTCCATTGAAGAATTTGTTAAGGAAATGATGAATGACCAGAATCTATCCATGTTTCTATGGGGAGAAGCAGCTATGATAGTTGTATATATTCAGAACAAAAGTCCTCATCGTATATTGAAGAACATGACTCCAAAAGAAGCCTTCTCAGGAAAGAAGCCAAGTGTGGAAAATTTAAGGATCTTTGGGTGTCCTGTCTATATCCATGTTCCCAAGGACAAAAGGAAGAAGTTGGAACCTTCAGGAAAGAAGGCATATTCGTTGGATATAGTGATGCATCAGAAGCTTACAGAATCTATGTCCCAAGTCAACAGAAGATTGAAATCAGCAGGGACGTAAGTTTTGATGAGAAGATTTCCTTCAAGAAATCTATAGAAGATCCCATAGACTCCAATGATGAAGAAGAATATGAAGAACCCAAGGAAGAAAGTACATGTTCACCAGAACATCCCAATGAAGAACCAGACCAACCACTTGAACCTGTAGAACCAGTTGTCATACCCAAGAACAGAAAACGACCAGCATGGCTAGAATCCACCTTACAAGAAGCAGAAAGACATAAACCTCCCAATGGAACCTTCGGGGAAAGCAAGAGGCCCAAAATATTCTCTAGTTATGCAGCACTCATGACAAGTCTTGTCAATGCAAAACCTTCCACCTTTGAGGAAGCAGTCAAGAAGAAAGAATGGAAGGAAGCTATGATGGAAGAATATCAATCCATCATGACAAATGATGTATGGGAAATTGTGCCTAGACCTGAAGTAAAGTCGGTAGTAACTTCAAAATGGGTTTACAAGATAAAGCATGCAGTAGATGGGAGTATCGATAAATACAAGGCAAGATTTGTGGCTAGAGGGTTCTCCCAACAGGAGGGAGAAGACTATGATGAGACGGTTGCCCCAGTTTCCAAATATACCTCTATCAGAGCCATCATATCTCTTGCAGCATCCATGGGTTGGAGTTTACATCAGATGGATGTAAAGACCTCTTTTCTCAATGGAGTAATTGAGGAAGAAATATACATAGAGAAACCTCAAGGTTTTGAGGTACACCCGAGAGATACCCATGTATGCACATTAAAGAAGGCCTTGTATGGACTCAAGCAAGCTCCAAGAGCTTGGTATGCACGAATTGACAATTACTTGACGAGACTTGGATTTTCCAAGAGCTATGTTGATCCAAACCTTTATTACAAGGTTGTGAATGATGCATCTGTGATCCTACTACTATATGTTGATGATTTGTTTCTGACAAGTGTAGAGCCTCTCATTATTCAGTGTAAGGAGCTAGCCATTGAATTCAATATGAAGGATCTTGGTCTCATGCATTATTATTTGGGACTAGAAGTCTGGCAGAAGCGTGGTGAAATCTTCCTAGAGGCATTGATCTTCATCATGCAAGTATAGCTTAGATATGATGCATTCGCATCATGCTAGTACGACTTAGACATGATGTAGATGGTACTCCACACCATGTCAGTACAGCTTAGATATGATGCATTCCCATCATGCTAGTACGGCTTAGAGATGATACAGTGGAGAGGATGGTTATTGTAGCCAATGAGGACATTCAGCATATGTTGGGACAATCATTCTTCTAGGACATATGCCCAGATTAGAAGAATGGTCCTTGTATCACTCTATTGAGTGAGTGACTTATTCAGCATCATGCCCGATTACTCAGATGGAGTATGGCTTCGAGAGATGATGCGGTTGACGATATATTTTTGATGCCAGGATGCTATCAGATGACACTGATAGTGGTGATGTTGATCGTGACTTGATCTGCGTGATCATGAGGTAGCTTGTGTGGCTATGACAATGCCACTTGTTAATACCTCCCTAGCTAGGCGGGAGTGTTGATTTTATGGTAGCTGCGGGAGGTATCAACCTCCATGCGTAACCTCTAACTAGATTAGAATATTTTGGAAGCTAGAGAAACCCTAAACAAGCGTGTAGAAACCCTAGAAGACAAGTTGGCTCAATAAAAGAATTAATATTAAAGTAATAGCCTCTAGCAGAAAAAGTCAGCCTAGACAGGTGACAAAGAGCACTATAAATAGAGGGCGCTTGAGTTCATTTGGACACACTCACACTCAAGTCAAGTGGTGTGCAAGTCTAGAGGAGTGCATCCGCAGCTACTACAACTGGGTTTTTGATCTTGGTTTCTGGTTTGTGGACTTTCTACTTGGTGCGATATCCTTGGAGAGAGAGGTATGCTATCTCTTGGTTATATGTTGGGTCTGGTACTGCTTCCAGAATTATTCTATCTGTCAAATTTACAGTGCTCGAGGGTGGCTACATGCCTATGGTTGGGTGACAATATTGAGATATTGTCTATGGTTAAACGAGCACATCTTAACAGTAAGACCACTAAGGAACTCGCCTTAGGAGGGCGCACCTATCCCTCGGAGCAGAATTCCAAAATTCATATTTTGAAAAATTAGGGTTTCCTCATAAACACTAGTTCAAGACGTCTTGGCAGCTACAGAATTTGGAACTGATCACCTTGGCATAAGTACTCTCTGGTAAGTACAAAACCTTTCTTTGAAAAGTTTTATTTTTTCTTATTGTATTGTTCAAGCATAGGATGGCACCCAGTACCAAGCTTGATGAGAAGCTTGAAGGTGAACTTTCGAGCATGGAAGTACTACAGAGTGATGCTCATTCTAGAAGAGAATGATCTAGAAGATTTCGTAAAAGAAGAAGTTCCAGTACCTGATGAAGATGAGGCCAAAGCAAAGTACAAAAAGAGCCTAGTGAAGGCAAAAAGAATCATTGTTGATTCTATCAAGGATCATTTGATCCCCCATGTCTCACCATTGACAACTCCCAAACAAATGTTTGATGCCTTATCCCGATTGTATGAAGGCAAGAACGTCAACCAGAAGATGACCCTGAGGACACAACTCAAGAATATGAAGATGCAAAGTTCAGAATCTATCCAATCACACTTCACAAGGGTGTCTCTAATCAAAGAACAACTAGAAGCCATTGGAGACACAATAGAAGAAGTCGAATTGGTGATGACTACATTGAATGGTCTCCCCAGATCTTGGGAATCATTCATTCAGGGAATATGTTCAAGAAGAAGGCTAACAAGGTTTAGAGACTATAGGAGGATTGTACTCATGAAGAAACTAGATTGGCAATTAGAGAAGAGAAACTAGGCGATGAAGAAAATCAAGCCCTAACAGCACATACAAGAAAAGGAAAGAGCAAGAACGAAGTTCACTCACATAAGAAACCTCATGGATTACAAAAGATTCACAAGTTCAAGAAGGATTTCTCAAATTACAGATGCTTCATTTGTTATAAGATGGGACACATTGCCATAAACTATCCCAACTCCAAAGATCAGGTCAGAAAAGGAAAGTATAAAAGACATCATGCTCATGTCGCAGAAGATGATGAACATGATCATGAGAAAACCAAAGAAGAAGACTCAAGTGAAGAATATGTTTTGATCTCAGCTCTCACAGGTACAGTCACTCATGGAAGTGACACATGGCTTATAGTGGTGCTTCTAAGCACATGATTGGTTATAAGGAATCTTTCTCAGATCTAGTTCAGAAAGATTCACCTCACAAGGTGAAACTAGGTGATGACTATCAGTATCCCATTAAAGGAGTAGGAGAAGCATCCTACAAGCTAGACTCCAGAAAACCTATGAAGATGAAGGATGTATTGTATGTACCTGATTTAAAGAAGAATCTCCTTTCTATCTCAGCTTTAGACGAGAAAGGATTTAGAGTTGCTTTCATTGATGGTGAAGTCCTCATGTGGCCTAGAGGAAAATCTATTGATGATGATGTAGTGATTGGTGTCCAAGAAGGAGGTTTATACAAGTTAAAGGGACACTCAGTTTCAACATTGGTACACAAAACAGTTACTCCAAGTGCGCTATGGCATAGAAGATTTGCTCACATACATTACAAAGCACTATTGATCGTGAGCAAGATGGTGACAAGTTTTCCAGAAATCCAAGTGGAACATGAAGGCATATGCAAGGGATGCGCACAAGGCAAGAACGTGAAGAAACCATTTCCAAGCAGTGATAGCAAAGCCAAAGAAGTCTTGGACATTATACATTCAGACGTGTGTGGACCAATGTCCGCCGCTTCACTTAAAACTTGGATTTATTTTTTGAAGGCTAAAAGTGAAGTATTCAACAAGTTCAAAGAGTTCAAGGCACTTGTTGAAAACCTATCTGAAAAGAAGATAAAGATTTTGAGATCAGATAATGGAGGAGAATTCACTACAGATGAATTCAAGGCATTTTGTAAGGAAGTTGGGATTAAGAGGGAGCTCTCTACTCCCTACAATCCTCAACAGAATGGTGTGGCAGAAAGAAAGAATCGTACAATCATGGAAGCAGTGAAGGCCATGATTCATGATCAAGACTTACCGATGCATTTGTGGGCAAAAGTAGCCAGGACCATTGTGTATGTGCAAAAAAGAAGTCTCCACAGAGTACTTGGGAACAAGACACCAGAAGAGATGTTTACAGGTGAAAATCCAAAGGTCAACCACCTGAGAATATTTGGATGTCCAGTATATGTGCATGTCCCCAAGGACGAGAGATCGAAGTTGGACCCTTCAAGCAAGAAGGGTATATTTGTTAGATACAGTGAGACATCAAAGGCATACAGAGTTTACATCCATGGTCACCATCAGATTGAGACTAGCAGAGATGTCACCTTCGATGAGGATACAGCTTTCAGTAGATCAAGACAAAATCATTTAGATGAGATTCATGATGAGGAGTCTGAAGCTCCCAGAGTTATAGATACAGATGCAGGTGATGATGTTGTACTAGACGATCATGATATGGAAGAACCACATATACCTACAAACTCATCCCGAGAGATGAATACCAAGAAGAGAAGACCATCTTGGGCTCGAGAAATTATTCAAAATGCATAAAAGTATGGTGCTCCATATGAATCCTTCAGAGAAAGCAAGAGGCCATGACCTTACTCTAGCTATGTGGCATTGCTAAGTGACATCATTGATGTTGAGCCTACCAGTTATGAAGAGGCTACAAAAAGAAAGAATGGAAGGATGCCATGGTTGAAGAGTACTAGTCCATTGTAAAGAATGATGTTTGGGATGTGGTTCCGAGATCGAAAGAGAAGACAATTGTAAGTTCCAAGTGGATTTACAAAACAAAACATTCAGCAGATGGAAGTATCGAGAAGTACAAGGCAAGGTTCGTAGCACGTGGTTTCTCCCAGAAAGAAGGAATAGATTATGAGGAGACATTTGCTCCTGTGGCAAGATACACTTCGATTAGAGCTATACTTGCAATAGTTGCAGTAAAGAAGTGGAAGGTACACTAGATGGACGTGAAGACAACTTTTCTAAATTCTGTAATAGAAGAGGAAGTGTATGTGGAGCAGCCACAAGGTTTCGAAACACGTGACAGTCAGACACGTGTGCAAATTGAAGAAATCCTTGTATGGGTTAAAGCAAGCACCCAGAGCATGATACGGTAGAATTGACAGCTTCTCGATGAGCTTGGGCTTTACCAAGATTAAAGCAAATTCCAACCTATACTTCAAGGTTGTAGATGGTGGACTAGTAATACTATTGTTGCATGTGGATGACCTGTTTCTAACAGGAGACGAGAAGCTCATCACTGAGAGTAAGAGGAAGCTTGTTGCAGAGTTCGAGATGAAAGACCCAGGCATGATGCATTACTTCTTAGGTCTAGAGCTATGGCAGAGACCGAATGAGATGGGTAGAGGACCCCGGAGCCATTGTACACTCGAGATGATATACTTTGCCTTTGGAGGCACTTGGACAGCACTAGATGATGACATCATAGCCCCTTGCACTTGGACGTTCGCCTTTGGAGGCCTAGGTCGTCACTCCCTAAGCCCTTGACGTCACTTGGAGGATAGGGTTTTAATGGGCTTGATGGTTCCCGAAGAGAGGTGATGTGGTTTGAAGGAGGAAGATGCATAGCATGACATTGCAAAGCATGAGAGATGAACACATGGCCTTTGGAGGCCCAATGACTTGCATCTAGAGGCTCAACGTCTCCATTTTTAGGCCTAGTGTCACCCTTTTAGGGCATGACATCACCCTTCTAAGGGATTTACTTTATGTAATTTTAATTTTTACAAATTGTAAAGGCAAATAAAGGGAGTCGGCCCTCTTTTAATTTGTTGTTGACTTTATTATGTGGACAAATTGGTTTTAGATGACCTCATATAAATAGTGGTCATCTCACTTTCATTTTAGAGACAAGTCACTTGAGAATTTCATAACTCTTGGCTGAAATTTTCTCCCTACTTGGGCAATTCGCTCTATCTTGTCTCCTGTGCAATTGGATGCTTTCACTTGTCTATTGGTTGAAGGAAGGCTAGCGACTTCTCTTGATGCTTGTTTCTTGGCAATTGTGGTGAAATATCTTGATAAGTAAGGGTTTTTCATACTATCTCTTGGATTAGGTAAGAAATTTCTGCAATTGTATGTTTTTCTTCTTGATTTCGAGGTTATTTTGTCAAACCCTTGGAGGAGTATAAGGGCATACACCCTCCATCAAAGATCTATCTTTTGTTGTCACTGACAAGGCTGTTGCAAAGGTTGCTACAAGGAGTAAAAGGGCTTACACCCTTGTAGATTTACCTTGCTAAGGTTTGTTTACTCTAGGGAGTAAAAAGGCTTACACCCCTAGAGGAGTAATAAACCCTAGTTCATAAAGAAGAGGCTCCATAACCCAAAGAGATAAGGCACTAATCTTTTTTGCATTGGAGATTGAATATAATTGCATTGGTAAACGTGATTTCAAGGAGATTGAATTGGTCAAGTTTGGAATTTAATTCTACATGCTTTAAGCTATATTGTGCCCTAAGGGCATCTTGATTAGCCAAGTAATCTAGCTGTTGTAATAAACATTTAGCTACAGCCAATATGGTTGCAGAAAACTTACTATCTTTCTCACTTTTCTACTGCTGAAATTCACTTGCAAGCTGTCATAATTGATCTACTGCTTAAGGCTATTGTTTGGGTGGATTGCTTGTTGTTTTTAGTGGCTAGAACTTGTTGTTGTAGCAAAAGTTTGCTACAGCCATAAGGCTATTATAAAATCTTGCTGATAACACTTAATAACAGCCCTCTTTTGCTATCAAAGTCTTGGTTCAATTATTGGAAGATTGTCTACTAATTGCTAGCTTTATTTTTCAACATCATTCACTTGATTTTGATGGTTTAATTTGCAGCTGTCATAACTTATTTACTGCTGATATATATTTCCATATTGTTGCAATTTTGGGACAGCAAGGTTTCTTGTTGATTCCCCATTGGTTTTGAGGATTTAATCATCATATATTGTCTTGTTCCAGGCAGGTCTAACATTGTTTTGCAAGTACAAAACCTTGGCAACCATTCACCAGCTCATAAGACCTTTTCTCAAGCCTATTTCCCATCCTTGACCTTGACCTATAGGGGCACTCTCCAAGCTCTTTGCTAATCCCATTGCAATCCCCCTAGGGTCACCCGGGAAGCCTCCCCTGTGTTGGATTTGTCTTTTACTAAAACGAGGGGGACATCTATTGAGGTGACAATGATAGTTGTTCCCACTTGTGTCACAAATTTGGTGTTTGGGTTGGGCTTTGCCCAAACTACAAACTGTGCGATAACATTGTTTGGGCTTACATTCCCGAAGATTGCAGAAAGAAGTTGGATGCAAAGAGTCATGCTTGCATCATGACGGGCTACTCTGAAGACTCGAAAGCCTATCGACTATTTGATCCTGTCAAACGGCAAATCATTATCAGACGTAATGTTGGGTTTGATGAGAAGTCTTCCGACGTGAAGTTGTTGAATGCCTCTTTTGGATTGTTACAGGATGATCATCTTGATGTTGTCTCTGACAATCGTGCTCCTATTCCATTCTTCAGTCGTTCAACTAGACAGTTGAACTTTCTCCCAGTTCTGACTCAACTATCGACCTCTGATTCAGCTAGTCCGTCGTCTTTTGTTTTAATCGGTCTGTCAGTTGAAGATCCTCCAACTTTTGATCGACCTGGTGAACTGAATAGTGTTTCACTTGTTTCTTGTATACCCTAATGGGCTGCCAAGACAATTGAAGTTGTTGGCGCTGATGGCGGAGATGCCTCATGCGGACCTCAGACTCGAAGTCAAAAGCAACATGCCAGCGTTTCCTTAATGACTCGTGTTATTGAAACCTTAGATCATGTTACCTACTCAAATGTTGAAGGACGACCTGAATGGGAGCAAGCCATAAAGACAGAAATTGATTCTTTGTTGAAGAATCAGACTTGGGACTTGGTTCCATGACCGCAAGGAAAGAACATTATGAAATGTCGATGGGTCTACAAGACCAAATTTACCTCTGAAGGTGTTGTTGAGCAACATAAAGCATGCCTCATCGCAAAGGGATTTTCTCAACAAGAAGGCATCAACTACACTGAAACCTTTGCCCCCGTTGCAAAGATGAACTCCGTTCGACTGATTCTTTCCCTTACTGCTCGTTTTGGATGGCAAATTCATCAGATGGATGTGAAGAGTGTTTTCTTCATGGAGACCTATCTGAAGAAATTTTCATGGAACAACCACCTGGCTTTGTGACAGATTCGACTCAAGAAGTCGCTTGATGGTTTTAAGCAGGCTCCCCGAGCCTGGTATGCTAAGATCAACAGTTTATTCCTTCGATTTGATTTCAAACAGTGTGAATCTTATCATAGCCTCTATGTTCTCCACTCCAATGGGGACACTCTCATTGTTGATGTATATGTAGATGATTTACTCATTACTGGCAATAATAATGATCTCATCTTTAGATTGAAGAAACAGTTTGCTGACTCGTTTGATATGACAGATCTTAGCACTCTACATTTTTTGGGAGGTCTTCAAGTATTACCACTTTCTGATGGCTTTCTCATTTCTCAGTCTAAATATGTGATCGATCTGTTGACACGTTTTAAGATGGTTGATTGCTAGCCTTGTGTTACTCCTTTTCAGTCTGGAGTGAAGCTTACTAAAACCTGTCAAACACCCACAGTCGATGTTATACTTTATCGATAATTAGTCGACAGTCTTATTTATCTTACTCATAGTCGACCTAACATTTCCTTTGTTGTTAGTGTGGTTTCTCGGTTCATGCAGGACCCCAAAGAAAGAAACTGGAAAGCAGTCAAACGAATTGTTCGTTATCTGAAAGGTACCACTCATTTTGGTATCAAGTATTGTCGAAGTTCAGATTCGTTGGTCATCTACACTGACTCCAATTGGGCTTGCGACGGTGATGATCGGAAGTCCACTTATGGCTATGTGTTTTGCTATAGAATCGAACCTTTGTTGTGGTCGTGCAAGAAACAGAAGGTAGTCTCCTTGTCGACTATAGAAGCAAAATGCCATGGCGTTGTTCAAGCGGGTACTGAAGCCGTATGGATTCGCCAACTTTTGGGAGAGCTTGGCCTTCCTGCTCAGTTCTCGACTACAATCCACTGTGATAACCAAAGTGCCATACAGGTTGTTGACAATCCTCTTGCTCACAATAACATGAAGCATGTTGAGCCTCATGCTCACTACTTTAGACAGTTGGTTCATGAGAACGTTGTCTCTCTTGAATATTGCAGATTTGAAGATCAAGTTGTTGATATCCTCACCAAACCTTTGGTTGAAGCCAGATTTATCAAGCTCTGCAAGATGCTTGGGCATCAAGAAGCTGCAATTATGGGGGGGGTGTTCTAGTGATGTAATTTCACCTCCTGAAACTCTAGAGTTAATGCAGGGGTGTTGGAACATCAAGCATTGATGATTCATCACACATCTCCTGGGTTCAGTCGATCAAGAGGTCAACCTACATTTGGATATAGTCGATCGGGCGATCAACCAACGCACCACACTAGTCGGCCGAGTAATCGACGTGCTTGTCGGTCGAACAGTCGACCAGCAGTCAAAGATAGTCGGTCAGTGAATCGACCAGCCCAGCAATCGGCTACAAGTTGAATGCATAGGAAGTCGAGTCGAGTCCAGTCGAGTCGAGCCAACTCGATAGAGCGTATTTTGCGGAGTCAACTCTAATAGTCGATGATTATATGCTAAGTCACATGACACGTCCCTTATGGGCCAAGTGTCTGTATCCGCGGTGTCACTGTGATGACAAGCTACGGTACGTGTCGGACACTGCTTCAACACGTGTCATCACCTCAAGACACGTCATAAAACCGTGTCAGACACTACTTCAACACGTGTCATCACCTCAGGACACCATCTAAAACCGTGTCGAACACCATCTAAAACCGTGTCCTTCGTAAAAGAGCCTGCGGGAGGTTAAAAGGGGGTTTTCCCTTGTCTTTTAGCTGTTTCATTTCACTATCACCGTGGGATATTGCAGCCTGGCAGCCAGCAACCATCGCCCAGTTCACAAGTAAGTCCTCTAGGCTCTGGCTGAGTTTGGAAGCTTTATGCAAATTTCCTCAATTCATTTACACACCTGAATGTGTGAGGTCTCTGTGTCATTTTCTGGTGCTAGTGACGAGGGTTTACAATTATGGACAGTGGCTAAATTTGTGTTTAAATAACATATATTTGGGCAGCACTTTAACACATTTAAAAACTTGAGAAGCATTTTAATCAAACCGATGAGGAATATTGATGAACGATTTGGTCTATAACCCCAACGACCTAACACCTTAATTCTGGTTTCATTTACAGCATTGCCTTTGGAAACTCTTTGACATGATTTGATTCTAGTTTATTCTTGTAATATCTCTCCCTAAACTCACATAAGCACACAAGGTCTTTTCTTCCAGCTCTGGGACTTGTGATAATGGTACAAGGGTTCACATGAATGGTTTAATTTTCAGTTTTGTGCCATTGCTTTTCTTGAAACATTTTGATAGACCTAACATCCAAAGCACCTCTGGAAACAAATCAATGCAATACATGATGCAACGACCTAACTCAATATGCTAACATCACATTCATTATAACACTATCTGAGAGCTTAATCACTGTTTTACTGCAGAATTTGTGCAAACATATTAAAGACATGAACACGTGGATCATTCATTCGATTCCTTTCCTTTGAGCACTATGTATGCATGTTGACAAACCTGTGGTAATATGCTTTAAATGCTCATTGTTCTGTGGGTTATTTGTATCATGTACATTGTATACGGTATCATCGTATCAGAGTATCAGTATGTCTATGTTCTATCATCTATGAGTATGATGTTTAGAGTTTGATTGATTTGTATGATGTATGATGTATGATGTATCTTTTTTGGAGTTCATGATGTATCACCGAATCACTGATCAATATCTACTATAGTCTATGATCTATCAATATTTTGTCTATTTCAGTAATTTTTAACTTATAGTCTTATATATGTTAAAATTATATATATATATATATAATGTGTCCCTCTTGTCCTGATTTCGAGGGTCATCGTGTCCGTATCGGATACTCGTATTCCCGTGTCCTCCGTGTCCCGTGTCTTCATGTCAGGAGACTTAGGTTATATGTGGACAAGATCTTCCAAATCCTATGGAAATCAGTTATATGTTGAGGCTATAAAAAGAGACCCCTTGGGTCATTATGAATCATGCGAATTGAGATTGTGCAACGGATCATGCAGATCAAGATGTGCAACATGCACTATGATGTTCTGATCACAGTCTTCTCTACTTAAGTGTTGTAACGGTGTCTTTAGACACCAGCCCTTTCTTTGAAATTTTTTATTCCTCTTCAATTATCTGGAATACTGGGTCCTCTGTTTCATATCGTATTCCACCCTATTCCCCAAAAAAATCTTCTGAAGGTGTTTTGCAAGGAGGGCTCGCCTTGGACCTAGTGCAGGCCAACCTAATCGGGTGTAAGTCTTTACTGTTGAAAACCCAACAGAAGGCCATTTTAGACATCAGTAAGGGTAACCAAAAAACTCTAATGAGGGCCCTTGAAGAGGGAAATGCCCTTAAGAGGCATTCCCCATGAAGGTTATTTCGTTCAATGCCAAAGGGGTAGGGGGAACCCCTAAACAGTTCACCCTCAAACAGCTCATTTGGAGCCACAATCCTGAGGTGATTCGCCTTCAAGAAACCAAGTGTCAAGGGGTTAAGGCTACTGCCATTCTTGACAAATGGCTTAAGAATTGGTCCTTTTGCTCCATTGACGCTAATCGGAAATCTAGAGGGTTAATCAATTGTTGGAGTCTCGTGTGTAAAGCCATCTCTACTTCTACTCTCAATTCTACAATCTCAGTCAAATTGGAAATCAAATCACTGTGAGCCTTGGACCATCATAAACATATACGGCCCCTACTCCGACTAAATTCCCTTTTGGGACAACATGGCCAACTCCGGTGCTTTTGACGATCCTCTGACCGTGATAGGGGACAACTTCAACTTTACTCTCAGTCTTAATGAAGTATGGGGAGTTAACCCTCGAAGGGATGCTCGAAGTGGTTTTTTTTTTTATTTCTTGGACAAACATCCTTTGATTGATCTTCTTCCCTCCAAATTGACTCCCACCGCGGGGAACTTTGGAGTTGGCGACGAAGCAGTGGCTAAACATTTGGTCGATTCTTGGTTTCAGAACGGTTGTTCAGTGGTCCTCTAACTTTGAAATCTTGGGTGTCCACAGGTGGTATCTTCGACCACTCGCCCATTCTCTTTCAGGCTTGCTCAGGTGATAGCTCTCCTCCCTCTCCTTTTAAATATAATCCTCGCTGGTCCAAGGAGGAAGACTTCAAACTCGTAATTACTTCATCTTAGGTTCATTTCAATTCTTCCTTCTCTGACTCTGCCATGAAGCAATTCGCAAACAACATTCTCAAGTTCAAGGCAGCGGCCAAGAAATTTAAGGAAAAGTCGATCAAGCAGCTCAGAGAGGTTGAATCCTTGATAGATAAACTACATACAAACAATCCTTTAGGGGTATGGACCCAAGAGCAGTTAGCTTTGTTGTGGGAAAAGAAGGCTACTCATCATTCTCTTATGAATCAAGAGGAGCAAAGAATGAGACTTAAAAGTTGAGCCATATGGATTAAGGGAGGAGATAATAATACCAAATTCTTTCGTAACTACGCCAAATATAGAAAAAGCATCAACTTGATATGGGAAATACAAGCCAAGGATGGTACGACAGTTCATTCCTTTAAGGAAAAAGCGTCTAAGGTCGTTCATTACTTTAGCTCTCTTTTCCAAGAACCTCCCGGTTGTCCCATTCAAGAAATCTTGGAAGTCATTTCCAAGTTTCCATGTGTCTTCACCGAGGAAATGAACAGGAGTTTGATAGAGTAAGTTACAGAAAAAGAAGTCTACTCCACCCTTGTCTCCATGCAAAAGGGGAAGAGTCCTAGGCCTGACAGTCTCTCCGTAGAACTTTACGTTGATTTTTACGAGTTGATTAAGGAAGATTTACTCAAAGTGGTTTGTGAATCACAGAGGGATGGCAAAGTCCTAGGAGTTTTTAACTCCACCTTCATTGCTCTGATCCCCAAAAAACAGGATGGCAAAACTTTGTGGAATGTTAGGCCCATCTCATGCTGTAATGTCATCTATAAACGTATTGCTAAGATAATAGAAGGAAGACAGAAACCCATATTCAGTGAGATTATTTCCGAGGAGCAATTCGTATTTCTGCATAAAAGATAGATTCATGACGTAGTGTCACTAACTCAAGAATCACTACACTTGGTCTACACTCATAAGCAAGCGGCGTCTAGACTTCAATTGGATCTTTCCAAAGCATATGACAGAGTAAATTGGACTTATCTAAGGTTGGTTTTAATACATATCAAGATGGAACTTTCTGTGGTAAATTGGATTATAGGATGTATTCATAACCCCTCCTTTGCAGTGCTCATCAATAGTTCGCCATCTGGGTTCTTTCGCGCCTCAAGGGGAATTCGTCAAGGTTGTCCCTTGGCCCCTTTCTTGTTCCTCCTTGTAGCAGAGGCCTTGAGCATGCTAATCAAAGATGCAAAAGCCAACGGACTTTTAAAAGGCATTCTGGTGACTGGTCACGAGAGTCTTACTCATTTACTATTTGTCGACGACGTCCTATGTTTCTCTAATGGATCTCCAGCTGACACTAAGACTTTTCGCAGCATTCTTGATCTCTTTTGCAGGGCTACCGGAATGGTTATAAAAAAAGAGAATTCCTAGCTTCTCTTAAACGAAATCCCATCCTCTAATGAGCCTTTGATCAAAGAACAGTTTTCTTATCCTCTCAAAGACTTTCATGTGGGACTCAAATATTTGGGATTTTTTATTAAACCCAATAAATATATTTTCATTGATAGGGTTTGGTTAAGCAAGAAGGTAGAAGATAGTATCTCGCACTAGACCAATCGATCTTTGTCAAGAGGAGGACGATTCACCCTTGTTAAATTTGTTTTAGAAAGCATACCATTTTATTGGTTGTTTATCGTCTCCATCCCCAAAGGTACCTTAGCTAGAATCACAAAGCTAAGCTTGGTCGGATCAAGAGCAACTGGTAAACTTCCCCTAGTGAAATGGTCCAAATGTGCGCTCCCTAAGCACCTTGGTGGCTGGGGCCTTAAGAATATTTTTATTTTTACCCAAGCCCTCAAGCCTCGTAGTCTTTGGAGACTAATACAAAATCAAGGCCTGTGGGGCCGCATTTTGAAATCCAAGTATATGAAAGGACTAGCAGTCGAGGACTGGTTTAGACTTCCTCACAAACCTTCCTCAAGGTCCATAGTCTGTAGGGAAATCGTCCGAGCCTTCCCCATGGTCGGGCAATGGGCGGCATGGAAGATCAGTAATGGAAGAAAAGTGAGAGTTGGGGAAGATCCATGGGCAGGCTCTGAAAATGACTATTCCCTCTATGATCCACTGATTAGGAAGTTGCGGGAAGTCGGCATATTCTCTCTAGCGGATGTAACAGCCCGGTCCCCTCAGACGCGGGGAAGATCAGGTTGGAAGTCGGCAATCAAGCTCAGTCTCTCAACACAGGAATCAATAGAATGGTCTCAATACGTTGATCTTTTGGATCAGAACCACGTCAGGGTTAATGAGGAAGAAGAGGACTCCCTCGTCTAGACCAGAAATCCAAGTTCCGGGGATTATACAGCCAAATTAGGCTATCAGGCACACATGGAGGCCCAGCATGTCACTAAGAGGAAGTGGTGGTGGGCTTCTATCTAGAAGCTCAAGGCTCCACTCAAAAGTAAGATTATGTCTTGGCTAGCCATTAGCAATAAACTTCTTACGTGGGATAACTGTGTTAAAAGAGGCTAGATTGGTCCCAGCATTTGCAAACTATGTATGGATGCAGAGGAAACGACTTTCCGCTTGTTTATCTCTTGTCCTTTCTCAGTCAGAGTGATATCCTTAATCAAGGATGATCTTGGTCAATCAAATCCATGGAACAATGCACCCCTCAATGAATGTTTCAAGCACTGGCATGCAAATAAAGTTGTCAAGTTATTCGAAGCTCAAGGCTCCGCTCAAAAAGTAAGATTATGTCTTGGCTAGCCATTAGCAATAAACTTCTTACGTGGGATAATTGTGTTAAAAGAGGCTAGATTGGTCCCAGCATTTGCAAACTATGTATGGATGCAGAGGAAACAACTTTCCGCTTGTTTATCTCTTGTCCTTTCTCAGTCTTAGTGATATCCTTAATCAAGGATGATCTTGGTCAATCAAATCCGTGGAACAGTGCACCCCTCAATGAATGTTTCAAGCACTGGCATGCGAATAAAGTTGTCAAGTTATTCGAAGGTTTTCCCTATATCTTTGTCAATTCCATTTGGTGGGCGCGCAATTCTAGAATATTCAAAGATGAGGCTATGCCCTCCAAAGTTGTGGCGAGACTGGTGTTAAAAACTGCAAAGGAGTTCAAGTTGGAGGTTAAAGAACAAAAGTCTAGAATTTCTATCATGCCCGATCTTTTGGCAAGTGTGTCATGGAGTTTCTTTGACAACGCATTGTAGGGTCACCCTCCTAGATGCGGCGTTGGAGTTGTTCTTCATTTTTCTTCGTCCCACTACGTTCGCATCAAATACTCCCTTGGCAGAGGAACCAATACCAGGGCCGAATTTATTAGCTTATGGACGTTGCTTGAGTTCATCAACAAGAAGGGCATCAAGAAGGTGCAAATATTCGGTGATTCCAAATTGGTAGTTGATTAGGTAAACGGAAAGGTCTTCATGGATGATATCCGATTAAAATTTTTATTACAAGACATTCAACAAGATGTTAACGCTATGGAATGGTACTCTTGTAATCATATCTATCGAGAGTTAAACTCTCAAGTTGATGCTCTTTCAAAAGAGACTTTGGCTTTACCCTTAGGCGTCTGCGGGACCTACAAGTCCAGCAAGAGTGAAGAACTCGTTTCCATGGAGTTCTAATTGTGATTAGTTGTATTTTGGGATTTTTGAATAGGCAAAGACTGTTGGGGTAATTCAAAACTATGATGTTGTTTTGGTGGCAAATAATTTGAAGTGTCATTTGGGACTTGTATCAAAATTCTCGTTTTGGAACTGTAATGTATATTTTTATCATAAAAATATAAAGATTTTCTCCACGGGAAAAAATAAATAAATAAATAAAATATATATATATGGATAGATAAGCCCAGAGGGTTAGTTCAAGCGATTGAGTGTTGTGAATTTATAAGTAGGAGGTCGCAGGGGCAAGTCCCTAGGTTGGTGACCTCTGTGGATATTGTGGGCCTTGTTATCCCCATTTTGTGGGATAACTAAGGAGATGATGTCTCGAGGCCCTGAGATTGCAAATATGGAGTGTCGAGAAACCACATGACTAGCAGTGTCCACTTGCACATACGGAAGCCCGCTCTATCACCACATTTTGATCCATTGTCAACGCATCCACCACACCAGCCAGCTTCTGGAAGGCAGATGGGTCTTGCTCCATGTAGTACATGTCAGGTATTGTGGCAGCTAATCACCCTAATATTTGAGGCATTTAAACATGTTGTATTTAAGCTGCTTTTGATTATAGAACGCCTGCTTGGACATTATGCTTTTGACCTTGTTTCACCTTGGTGAGTGTCGTAGATTTCCTAGTAAGTGGCCAACCTGTGGGGAAGGTTTGTGAGTGATGGTCCCTTAAGGGGTTGTCGTACCATTCCCAACCATACTTACCACTTTCTGCTTATTACATTCCCATCATATTGCCCTCTTCTAGGCCCTTTGACTTTAGTGACCCAAGAAGTGCATGTACCTCATTTATGGGAAGAAGGGATTGAAGGCCTAGAGGGATTGTTGTTGGCTAAAAAGATAAAAGCCTAAATATAGACCTTCCAGATGCTTCGCCCAGGGATCCCCGAGAAAGCAATGAAATGCTTCTGTATAAGAAATGGGGGACCCACAAGAAATAAATGATAGTTAATGCTTAAGGGATTAGTTGGAGGATGGGAGGTCTCATCATGAGTCGGCCTATCATGATCATGGGTATTTAGCGGTATGACATTACCATCATCTGGTCACCAAGCCAGGGTAGTGGCTCTTAGTTACACGACTGAGAGAAATGGGGTCTCATCACGAGCCAGCTTTCTCATCTCCGCGAGGTATTTTTGAATGAAATTGTCGTTATCTAGACACCAAGCCAGGACAATGGCCTTCAACTTGTTCCTTAAAACATGAAAGAAATAAAGAATGGTAAGAAAATGGGCTTGGAAAAAGTGCATCGCAAATGAAGGTGCCACACACCCTCTACAAAGGCACCCATAAATGAGATAGTATGAGCCCTTGTATGTCATGAAACTCATTGACCTATGAAGTCTAAATCCCTTTCCACCTCATCATCCATTTCATAACCTTGAGAGGCCATCCTTGGGAGCATCCCCTACTTGAGGGCTTTGGTCTACCCAATAGGACTTTTATGACACCCCTCCCATACTTAAACTTGGTCAATTGTATAGGGTTTTTGAGCATTTGTTTAATTTGATGAGGTAGTTTTGATGCACATGTTTAGGTGTCTTGCTTATTAGATGTGGTTTACACTTGGCATGATATCTTTGACTTGAGATCTTTGGAGGGCGTACCCTTTTGTTTTGCAGGACCTTGCTTGGTGGCCAGTTTTTGGAGAACAAGCCTAGCTTGGGCTTCCATGGGGCAAGCAGCCCACACATTGGATTTTGTAGGCCTGCACACTGGATCATAGAGACATGCCTTTGGAAGCTTACACGACATCATGGAGGATCTTACCCAACCCCTATCAATGTTTTAAAAACCAAAACCGGTACCGGAACCGGTCGAGGGTCCAACCTGAACCGGAATCGGAACCAGTAATGAACCAGTCGAACCAATTTCAATGAACCGGTTTTTTAAAAAATACATAAAATATTTAAATTTTAACGAAAAAAATATATTTTTAAGATTTTAAATCATGTTTCCAAAGCATTAGAGACAATTAGAGACAACATATCCAAAGTATGCTCATGAATATAT
>ML786468.1:403132-413616 GCA_009831015.1 Picea engelmannii | reverse complement strand
TCTCAATTGGCTAAGTGTTTCTTACTGCTGTTACAAATTCATACTACAGCCATTAGGGCTGCAGAAAAACTCTCTTTCAAGCTTAATTTCTCACTCTTTTACCGTTGGAATTAGTTGGAAAGTTGCTATTATAAATCTACTTGATGTTAGTTATTGTTGGGCAATCTTTTGGCTGATTTCTTGGGGTAAACGTTGCTGCTGTAGAAAAACACTGCTACAGCCACTTGGCTGTCATAAATATACTTTGAAAACTTATCTTTACAGCCATCTAAATACCACTAAAGTTGTGCTAAAGTGTTGAGAATTTATCTACATGTTTTATGCTTCATAACTCAACTAATCTTCGATGCTTTAAGTGGTTTGATCCGCAGTAGTAACTTGATTTCATCACTGATATGAATTTCTGTTTACTGCTGCAATTAGGGACAGCAAGCTTAACTTGCTTGTCCGCCTAACATATATTGCAAATAGTTGGTTTTTCTTGTGTCTCGGGCAGGTACAAATACTCTCAGCAGGTACCCAAGGACCTAGCAACCTTAAACCTTTCTCGAAACTCATTCTTAAGCCTTCTTCCATCTAGTAACTTGACCTATAGGGGCTTCCATTCATACATCTCACTTTCCATCTCATTTCCCCCTAGGGTCATCGAGATTCCCCACTTGAGGTGATTCTACCATCTCTAAAGTGACAGGAACACCTGCCTAAGGTGACAGTGGGTAGGTGCTCTCAAAGTTGTCGCCATTTTCATGGTTGGGTCGGGCTTTGCCCAACCTACAACTTGTGTGATAGCACGCCTCACTCAATGTTCCCGTTGAGTTAGGTTGCCAAAACTGCAATCGACCAGTTTACCTTGGGTACCATCCTCGAAATGTGGGGAAGTGTCAAGTGGGTTTCCCCGAGATGTGCATTGTATCAAGGAAAAAATAAAAATATATATATATACACATTTGTTTTTTCCAAGTATAATGCAACCGACATGCAATTTCTTTTAGTTATTGTTTACTTAACTTTATTTTGTTGTCACATACGTCAGATTACGTGACAACATCCCCCTCCATTAGGTTGTGGAGCACCTCTCGACACAACAATGACCTAGATGGATTCACTATTTTACCCTTATTCCTTTGACATGTGTCGCATTTAGCCACGAAGGTACGAATGTCATTCTTCATGCCATTCCAAATGAATGAAAGATTAACCCATTCATACGTTTTCTAAAATCCACAGTGACCCATCGTGGGAGATGAATGCAATTCTTTAACACCCTTGATTTTAAAGCAAAAGTCTACACTGAAAAGATACGCCCTTAATACCATAATGTGTCATTCTGCCAAGTGTAGCCAGTAGGAGGGTTTGGATCTACCTGTAGTTGTTAGAGAAGTTGGACAACCTTAGCATCAACCAACCATTATGGGTGTGCCTCTGCTATCCAGTCATGCACCAATAAGGATAAGGCCAATAGGGACCCTTTCTTCCTCATACTTCCAAGACAAGCCATCCACCACCACATTCTCCTTGCCCTTCTTGTGGATGATCTCATAATCATAGCCTAACATCTTGGTGACCCACTTTTGCTACTTTAGTGAAGAAAAATGTTGTTAGAATATCTTCAAACTACGATGGTCTATCTTGATCTAAAAATGACGCCCAATTAGGGAAGGGCGCCATGTGTAGATTGCATGAAGGATGGCCATCATTTTTTTCATATGTTGACTTGCCCAAGTTTTTATCACACAATTGTTTATTGGTGAACGCCAATGGGCTCCCTTCTTGCATCAACACTGCCCCAATACCTTTGTCGATGACATCACATTCGAGGATGAAAGTCTTAGTAAAGCCTGATACTGTGAAGGCTAGAGTAGTACAAATAGCTTCCTTTAAGGCATGAAAGGAATGCTTCGCTATACCATTTCAAACGAAAGCAATTTTTTTAGCAAGGATGTTAATGGGCTGCAATTATGCCATAGATTTGCACAAATTCCCTATAGTGGCCAGTAATATCAAAGAAAACACAAATTTTTTAGTGTCTTTGGGCATGCCCGAGCTTGAGTTGCCTTGATTTTCTTGGGGTCAACTTCCAGCCCATCACGACTTACAATGTGACCCAAATATTCCACTTCATAAGCGCCAAAAGCACATTTGGAATGTTTGATAAACAATTGGTTATTCTGTAGTTGTCAGGCTTGATCAACATGTGCCACATGTGTCTCCCAAGTTTTGCTATATATCAAGATATCATCAAGGAAGACTAGCACAATGTTGCACAAAAAGGGTTGAAAGAGCTTGTTCATGAGGCTCTAAAAAGTGGATGGGGCATTGCAAAGGCAAAGCATCACCAAAAACTCTTAATGTACTTCATGTGTGTGGAATGCAATCTTGGGAATATCTACTTCATTTAAATTTGGTGATAACCAAAACAAAGATCTAGTTTACTAAAGAACTATGCATCGTGAAGCTCATCCAAGAGTTGCTCAATGACTAGAATTGAGAATTTATCTTTAATCCTCAACTTGTTAAGAACACAAAAGTCGAGACAAATGTGCCAGTTGCCTTTTTTATTCAAAACCATGACAACTAAGGAGTATGGGCTAGTACTAGGACGTATCAATCTAGCTTCCAACAATTCATGAACAATCTTTTCAATTTCAATTTTTTATGCAAAGGGATTCCCATAAGGACGCACATTTGGCAGTGACTTCCTGGAATCGGTGGGATCCCATGATCATGCTTGCCACATGAGGGTAGGCCTTGGGGTGGTTCAAATACCAAGTGATGTTTCTCCAAAACCAACTTCAAATCAGGGTGAACTATATGTGTGGAGCCCTCTAGAACTTGGATGGCATTGAATTGGGCAATAATGTCAGAGCAACCCTTCTTTAGGAGCTTTTCCATACAATGAGAACTAATGATTTTGAGGGAGCCTGCTTGGAGACCTTTGAGAGTGTATCAATGTTCCTCCTTATTGAAGCTCATGTATATCTCCTCGAAATCGATGATGATGGGGCCCAATGTGTGCAACCGTTCTACACCCAAAACTACATCACACCCTCCCATTTCTATGGAAAACATGTTAGATTTCAAGAGATAGTCACCCATTTGGAGTTTCACATTCTCACACTTACCACCACATTTCATAATGCCCCCATTGGCTATAATGATTTGAAAATTGTGAACAACATGGACATAATAGTGTGTTTCTTCAACTACTTGCCAATGATTGAAATTGTGGGTACTACCACTATCTATTAAGACAATCACCTTCATGTTCTTGATATAGCCTACCAACTTCAAGGTTAGGGAGATGTAATGCCCGCCAAAGCATGAATTGAAAATTGTGGTGCCTCACAAGGATGCTCTTGAATGGGAACTTCATCAGTAAGGGGTGTAATCTCCACAGGATCCATCTCGATCACATCATTGTCTAAAATTTCCTTTGATTGCCAAATGAGACCATATCAAAGACAAATAATCTATATTCCTAACATTTATACCCTTGAGAACATATTTCATCACAATAATAGTAGAGACCTTTGAGTTGATGCCCTGCTATTTCTGCATGAATCAACTTGTGGACCTTAAGGGGCAGAGGGGGATGTGGAGGTCGCACAAAGTTAGGACATGGCCTTTGGAGTTTGAACAAAATTGGGATGTTTGCACTAGGAAGTTGCCACAAGCTGCGTGCGCAAGCTAATTGAGAGGCCTCGAAATAGGTAGTTGGTTGATACATCTCTACTTGTCATCTTATCTCCTCCTTGAGACCACTAGTAAAACAAGCCTTGAAAAACTCATCAATCAAACCTTCTATTATGATTGTCAATCGCTCAAAAGAAGCAATCCCCACAAAATTAAAATGAGTGACAAATTGAGCATAGAAGGCCTTCACAAACTAGTTCCAAGAAATGTACCCCTAATATGCCTTCCTATGCCATTGCCACCATTACCAATGCTCCCAATCCAAATACAACACACCCACTCAAAGTTTCAAATGTTCATCATCAATACCCTAGAGGGAAAAGTAATGTTCCATCTGACCCACCCATATAGTTGGATCAGAGCCATTTAACTTATTTATATCTAACTTAGGAAGTGTGTGCATCGTATTGGGTTGATTGTCATGAAACGATGGCTTCGTGCAACGACCGTGGCCCGCTTAAGATTTACCACTTTCCATCTGCCCTGATCAATCATTCCAAATTTCCAATTGATGGTTGATGGTGGTTTGGAATGTGGAGATGTTGATGTTGGTCTGAAGTTGCTCATTTAAGTCCAGGAGGGCCTATATCTTGTCTTCCAATCGGGTGATGTTTGTAACCATGGTCATGTTTCAAATGGCAATAATGGGACTACGTGGCCACATCGAAAGGGTTACCTATGAGTTATACCAACATGATCCGATTTGCATGAGAATTCTTTTGAGATAGGTCAACCACATTGGTGCATGCAAACCAAGGACCACTCCCTAACTTTATTTTTTGTTGCCAAAAGGGTTATTGTACAAGCAAAATTCTCAAATTCTTGATATTCTAAGTTCTGTAGGAATTCCATTGCCTGTGTTGTAGAGATTTCGCATGGTCCTAAGAGCAAGGGCATGTCAAGCGTTGTGGCTTTTTACTACATCTTAGGGTTTCCAACAATAGTACTCGGTCGATCTTTCACGGCTTTAGCTAAGGAGGATCTATCATACCCTTAGCCATACTACTCGATTCCCAAGTAGGAAAGAGTGATCACCTTGAGTGTTGTTCTCGGTGTACTATAGTGATAAACGACTAAAGGTTTTTGTAGGGATGGTCTCAAATATGCCTAGGTGGCATATACCCGAGGGTATGTGGAAGATCGAATATGTAAACAAATTATGTTTACTGAAGTACTATTCACCGTGTACCAAGAGAGTTGTACAAGGGCATCCAACTAGGTGACCCCAATTGTATTCCATGCATGTATGCTTCTGAACCACAATTTTACCTTCTAAACGATAGGTCTACGTGTTTATAGACATTGGAACATGTCTCCAACGTAGGAAAATCTCTTAAATTTGGGTGCATGTTGGCATAGGAAAGTGCTCGGATACCACTTACTTACATATCAAAAGCAAAGAAATAAGGGCAATTATCCAAGGAAATTCAAAATGTAGAAAGTAAAGGAAATAGAGAGAGAGTATTGAACCTATAGAATAATAATCATTTTATCGATATTCCAAAAGGTGAGCAATCTGTGCATGCCTCTTCGAGGGGACAACCACCAAATAAGCAGAGCTCCAATACAACGATAGTTCTTGACAATAGATTATATAGCTCTCTACCTCTACATTTAGTTTCTATCTATTGCAAACCCCGACCACTAGTGGCCCCTACAATAATAACTACACCACATTCATTAATGAGTACCAACTACCTAGCAGGCCTTATTCAATAAGGATGGCCCTTTGCATTAATTAACCACACAACAACTACCTAGTGGGCCTTATTCAAAGAGAATAACCACGGTAAGTAATTAACTCACTCCTAAGAACCTACGTACCCATACCTACACGAGTTAGGGTAGAACCCAAACAGAGGGTTTTGCATGTTTGACTCTTGACATACCCACTACTAAGAATTCATCCACACAATTGAGGTTATGAATAGCTTCATCTACTTACTAGTAGGTCCTTCAATCATCAAAGACAATTGACTCTATAATCTTGGAATGATAATGCAAAGCCTCCCATGCCCTTGATTTAATGACACTTAAAAAAACCCTATAAGCTGAGACTCTAGGAGGAGAATGTCACCTCTCATTGTTTGAAATAGGGGATATCTTCTCATGATCGGTACCTTCCTAAAAGATGGTGTTACCCCCTCTCCTAGGGTTAACTAGAGTAGATCATTCCTCATGATCCACATTGCAAACAGTGTTCCCAAATATGACGATCAACATTCTCCACAGATAGCAGCCCCTCAAATGCCTCCCCCCTTATCATTGCTCAGCTCATTCACTTGATCAGCATGTTCATCCGATGATGGTGGTCCAACACACATGAGGTACATTAGACATTGTTTTCCACAAAGTGTTACATTTAATGCAGTAGGCATTTAGGTGCGAATCATGGGTTGAAGTCAAATAATCGATCATGATGCTTAGAAGTTATGCTTTTTGACTTGTTTCACCTTGGTGGCCATCATATGTGCTCTAGTCAAGTGTTGTCACTCTTGGGGAACAGGGGTACTACCGGGAGGCCTTAATAGGGTAACATATTGTTCCCTTCCATACTTAACACATTCCATCCATATTCCTCCCGTTGTCTTACCTTTTGAAAGTGGTTATTACATGTATCCCAAAAAGGTTTGTACCTTCATCCTCCTATGAGTGTTGAAATAATGTAACTACAAAGAGTATTCTTATTATTATTGATATATTATTCATAGGATCAATCCCCATTGTGGATTGATCATGTCGGTTATTGTAATAGGACCAAATCCCCTTTTGCAAATTGGTCAAAAGACAATTGTAATAGGCAGAATAAGAAGTCGGCCCCAGCAGATATTAAAGAGGCCCAGAAATATAATAAAGGTGGGTTTACCCACCCAGTTTGAGAAGTCGGCCCTGCCAGTGAAGAGACACTTCACACGTGCCAGACCTGAATAAATAAAGAGGCCAGCGCCTCACTTAGATACAACTCACTTGCTCATTTTGAGAGACAAGTTTCAGATCTGCTGGTTAGAGAAGAAGGAGAGAGAGTGGCACATATTTGGGAGAGGATCTTTTTCATTAGTTTAAGAGACCTCTTGGCATTGTATTGGCTATATATATTAAGGAAGTTTGATAGGTTTTCTTCCCCTAGAGGGTTTCCCAGGATAAATGGTGTGTCTCTTGTGATTGTGTATTTCTCAGTGATCTTGGATTATGCTATTGTTATCTAATGAAATGCAAACATCTATAATAATGGCTTAAACATTAACATGGTATTAGAGCCAAGTTGAAGCATCTTTCACAAGTGAAAAACGTCACTGTTACCGTACATGAAAATTAGGGTTTTTTGATGGTGAAGCTTTTCAGCCCCAAAACCATCTAGAAAAGTGCGCCCTCCCCTAAGGATCAGTTTGGCACTCTCAGCACAACTTTTCAGAGGCTGGATCTCCCGAAAAGTCAAACCCTAGTTTCACAAAGTACAAAAAGTACCAGAAAACCAGTGAACCAGAAGTACCAGAGTACCAGAGGTACCAGAAGCACCTGTCCAGAAATTCGCAGATCAAATTTGGAGGAGCAAAAGTTGGATTTTCTCAGATCCAAACACACCAGGCTACTCGCCTCAGCCAAGCGCACCTCCTGGTAAGTTCAGTTTTTTATTTTGAGCAATTTCATTTTTCGGTCATTTTCCTAGCTCCAGGTAAATATGTCTGCAAGCGTTAAGCTTGTTGACAAGTTAGAAGGAGTGGAAAACTTTCGTGCCTGGAAGTATAGGATTGGCCTCATTCTTGAAGAGAATGACCTAGCAAGATTCGTCAAAGAAGAAGTACCGGAACCCGACGATGCTGCAGAAAAGGCAAAGCATCAAAAGGACACAATCAGGGCCAAAAGAATCATTGCAGATTCAATCAAAGACCACCTGATTCCTTATGTGTCATCTAAGAAGACCCCGAAAGAAATGTTTGATGCCTTGACCAGACTATATTAAGGAAAGAACATAAACCGGAAGATGAATCTTAGAACTCGACTGAAGAATACAAGGATGCAGAAAGGAGAAATGATTCAGGATTACTTCTCCAGAATCTCAGAGTTCGAAGAACAGCTAGAAGCTATTGGAGATACCATAGACGAAGACGAACTCATCATGACGGCCCTAAATGGTCTCACAAGACCTTGGGATGCTTTCATCCAGACGATATGTGCCAGAAAGGAGAAACTGAAGTTTGACAGTCTATGGGAAGAATGCATCCAAGAAGAAACAAGAGTAGCAAATCGGGAAGCGTTACTAGCTAAAGATGATTATCAAGCCCTAGCTACTCACACCAAAGGAGGAAGGAAGAAACCCTACTTCCAAAAGGAGACTCTTAAAGAGCCTCAACAATCAAATAAATTCAATCATAAAGAATCTCATCCAAGGAGATTTCAGAAGAGAGGACAACGAAAGGAAAGAGACTACACATCTGTACAATGCTATCATTGTGACAAGATGGGACACATTGCGAATTTTTGTCCAACCACACGAGAAGAATACAAGAGAAAACATAAAAGGCTCCATGCCCATGTAGTCGAAGATGAAGAGCCACCCGCAAAGATGATAAGAGCGCAGATCAAAGACCATGTCTTGATCTCCACCCTCTCAGGATCTGTAACACCTGGAGAGGACACTTGGCTCATTGATAGTGGTGCATCCAAGCACATGACAGGAGAAAGAAACATTCTCTCTTGTATCTCAGAAAATAAGTTTTCTCAAAAAGTGACACTTGCTGATGATTACCAATATCCCATCAAGGGAGTGGGAGAATCAAACCATAAACTGAATTCAGGGAATTCACTAAAAATGAAGGACATACTATATGTACCAGGCTTGAAGAAGAACCTACTCTCCATTTCATCTTTAGAGAAGAAAGGCTTCAGAGTTGCCTTTATAGATGGAGAAGTTCTTATGTGGGCTAAAGGAGAAACCTTAAATGAAGCAATCATCACTGGAAATGAAGAAAATGGCTTGTATAAACTAAAGGGTCACTTAGAAGCTGCCATGACCCACGCCATTGAAAACTCATGTGAACTTTGGCATAGAAGGTTAGTCCACATCAACTACAACGCACTACCATACATATGCAAAGTGGTCACAGGTTTACCAGAACTCAAAGGGGACCATAAAGGCATATGCAATGGATGTGCACAAGGGAAGAATATCAAGAACCCGTTTCTGAAGAGGGACAGCAAGACAGAAGGAGTCCTAGAACTCATCCATTCAAATGTATGTGGCCCAATGCCATCATCCTCCATTAGCGGGTATGTATATTATGTATCATTCATTGATGATTACTCTCGTAAAACCTGGATATATTTCTTGAAATCTAAAGATGAAGTGTTCAGCAAGTTTAAGGAATTCAAAGCCTTGATAGAGAACCTTTCTGAAAAGAAGATTAAGATACTCAGGTCAGATAATGGAGGAGGATATACCTCAAAAGAGTTTGTGAACCTCTGCAAAGATGTGGGGATCAAGAGGGAACTCACTACTCCGTATAATCCCCAACAAAACGGTGTAGCTGAACGAAAGAACAGAACCATACTAGAAGCTGTAAAGACTATGATCCATGACGAAGATCTTCCTATGTGTTATGGGCAAAAGCAACAATGGCAACTGTTTATGTGCAGAACCGATTGTCCCATAGTGCACTTGGGCACAAAACACCGGAAAAAAGCCAGAGGTAAGCCATCCAAAAATATTTGGTTGTCTAGTGTTTATTCATATACCTAAAGAAAAGAGAAACAAGCTGGACCCTTCAGGAAACAAGGGAATATTTGTGGGATACTGTCAGGTCTCCAAGGCCTTCAGATTCTATATACCAGGTCAACATCACATTGAAATCAGCAGGGATGTGACCTTTGATGAAGATGCAGCACTCAAGAAATCTAAACTGTGCCAGCTTGAAGAGGTATATGAAGAGGAACCCGTAATCCCCAATACTGCAATGAGGGAGGTTCCCAGAGTTGCAGAGCAAGTGAGGGAAGTTGTAACTTCCCCTGATGAGGAACTTCTAGAAGACCATGATATAGTAGAAGTGCAAGAACCTCCTCAGATGACGATCCTCAATAAAAGAAAGCCAGCTTGGGCTAGAGAGCTTATTCAAGATGGAGAGAAGTACGGTGTTCCCCAAGGAACTACGAGATAGGTGAAAAGACCAAAGCCATTCTCCAGTTATACGGCTTTGATGTGTGATCTCCTAGAAGAGGAGCCTACCTGCTTTGAAGAATCCATTCAGAGGAAAGAATGGGCAAATGCCATGACAGAGGAATACCAATCCATAATGAAGAACGAAGTATGGGAAATAGTTCCCAGGTCGAAGCATAAAGATGTGGTATCCTCCAGATGGCTCTTTAAAATAAAACATGTTGTTGATGGAAGTATTGAGAAGTATAAAGCAAGATTTGTCGCTCGTGGCTTTTCCCAGAAGGAAGGCATTGACTATGAAGAGACTTTCGCTCCTCTGGCCAGATACACTTCGATCAGAACCATCATAGCTCTTGCAGCTAAGATGAAGTGGAAGTTGCAACAGATGGACGTGAAGACAGCTTTCCTAAACGGTGTTATCGAAGAGGAAGTGTATATAGAGCAACTTCAAGGATTTGAGGTTGAAGACAGGAAGTCTCATGTCTGCAGATTGAAGAAAGCCTTATACGGATTGAAGCAAGCTCCTAGAGCTTGGTATGGTCGTATAGACAGTTTCTTAACGAGCTTAGGCTTTATCAAAAGTAAAGCAGAATCTAATCTCTACTTCAAAATGATGAATAATGAGCCAGTAATCTTACTA
>ML786468.1:384759-399300 GCA_009831015.1 Picea engelmannii | reverse complement strand
AGGGATGATGATCAAGCCCTAGCTACTCACACCAAAGGAGGAAGGAAGAAACCCTACTTCCAAAAGGAGACTCATAAAGAGCCTCAACAATCAAATAAATTCAATCATAAAGAATCTCATCCAAGGAGATTTCAAAAGAGAGGACAACGAAAGGAAAGAAACTACTCCTCTGTACAATGCTATCATTGTGACAAGATGGGACACATTGCGAAGTTTTGTCCAGCCAGACGAGAAGAATACAAGAGAAAACATAAGAGGCTCCATGCCCATGTAGTCGAAGATGAAGAGCCACCCGCAAAGATGATAAGAGAGCAGATCAAAGACCATCTCTTGATCTCGGCCCTCTCAGGATCTGTAACACCTAGAGAGGACACTTGGCTCATTGATAGTGGTGCATCCAAGCACATGACGGGACAAAGAAACATTCTCTCTTGTATCTCAAAAAAGAAGTTTTCTCAGAAAGTGACACTTGTTGATGATTACCAATATCCCATCAAGGGAGTGGGAGAATCAAACCATACACTGAATTCAGGGAATTCACTAAAAATGAAGGACGTACTATATGTACCAGTCTTGAAGAAGAACCTACTCTCCATTTCAGCTTTAGAGAAGAAAGGCTTCAGAGTTGCCTTTATAGATAGAGAAATTCTTATGTGGGCTAAAGGAGAAACCTTAAATGAAGCAATCATCATTGGAAATGAAGAAAATGGCTTGTATAAACTAAAGGGCCACTCAGAGGCTGCCATGACCCACGCCATTGAAAACTCATGTGAACTTTGGCATAGAAGGTTAGCCCACATCAACTACAAGGCACTACCATACATATGCAAAGCGGTCACAGGTTTACCAGAACTCAAAGAGGACCATAAAGGCGTATGCAATGGATGTGCACAAGGGAAGAATATCAAGAACCCGTTTCCGAAAAGGGACAGCAAGACAGAAGGAGTCCTAGAACTCATCCATTCAGATGTGTGTGGCCCAATGCCATCATCCTCCATTAGCGGGTATGAATATTATGTATCGTTCATTGATGATTACTCTCGTAAAACCTGGATATATTTCTTGAAGACTAAAGATGAAGTGTTCAGGAAGTTCAAGGAATTCAAAGCCTTGATAGAGAACCTTTCTGAAAGAAAGATCAAGATACTCAGGTCAGATAATGGAGGAGAATATACCTCAAAAGAGTTTGTGAACTTCTGCAAAGATGTGGGGATCAAGAGGGAACTCACTACTCCCTATAATCCCCAAAAAAATGGTGTAGCTGAACAAAAGAACGGAACCATACTGGAAGTTGTGAAGACTATGATCCATGATCAAGATCTTCCTATGTGCTTATGGGCAGAAGCAGCAATGGTAGTTGTTTATGTGCAGAACTGATTATCCCATAGTGCACTTGGGCTCAAGACACCGAAAGAGACGTTCACCGGAAAGAAGCCAGAGGTAAGCCATCTCAAAATATTTGGTTGTCCAATGTTTATTCATATACCTAAAGAAAAGAGAAACAAGTTGGACCCTTCAGGAAAAAAGGGAATATTTGTGGGATACTGTGAGGTCTCCAGGGCCTTCAGAATCTATATACCAGGTCAACATCACAATGAGATCAGCAGGGATGTGACCTTTGATGAAGATGCAGCACTCAAGAAATCTAAACTCTGCCAGCTTGAAGAGGAACCCGTAATCCCCAACACTGCCATGAGGGAGGTTCCCAGAGCTACAGAACCAGTGAGGGAAGTTGTAACTTCCCCTGATGAGGAACTTCTAGAAGACCATGATATAGTAGAAGTGAAAGAACCTCCTCAGATGACGATCCTCAATAAAAGAAAGCCAGCTTGGGCTAGAGAGCTTATTCAAGATGGAGAGAAGTACGGTGTTCCCCAAGGAACTACGAGACAAGTGAAAAGACCAAAGTCCTTCTCCAGTTATACGGCTTTGATGTGTGATCTCCTAGAAGAGGAGCCTACCTGTTTTGAAGAAGCAATTCAAAGGAAAGAATGGGCAAATGCCATGACAGAGGAATACCAATCCATAATGAAGAACGATGTATGGGAAATAGTTCCCAGACCGAAGAATAAAGATGTGGTATCCTCCAGATGGCTCTTCAAAATAAAACATGTTGTTGATGGAAGTATTGAGAAGTATAAAGCAAGATTTGTCGCTCGTGGATTTTCCCAGAAGGAAGGCATTGACTATGAAGAGACATTCGCTCCTGTGGCCAGATACACTTCGATCAGAACCATCATAGCCCTTGTAGCTAAGATGAAGTGGAAGCTGCACCAGATGGACGTGAAGACAGTTTTCCTAAACAGTGTTATTGAAGAGGAAATGTATATAGAGCAGCCTCAAGGATTTGAGGTTGAAGATAGGAAGTCTCATGTCTGCAGATTGAAGAAAGCATTATACGGATTGAAGCAAACTCCTAGAGCTTGGTATGGCCGTATAGACAGTTTCTTAACGAGCTTAGGCTTTACCAAGAGTAAAGCAGACTCAAATCTCTACTTCAAAATTATGAATAATGAGCCAGTAATCTTACTGCTCTATGTGGATGACTTATTCTTAACTGGAGAAGAAAAGCTCATCACTGAATGTAAAAAGAGACTTGCCTCGGAATTTGAAATGAAAGACCTTGGCCTAATGCATTATTTCTTAGCTCTTGAGGTATGGCAGAGCCCTGAGAGGATATTCCTTAACCAAGGGAAGTATACAGTCGAAATCTTGAAGAGATTCGACATGTTGGAATGCAAGCCCATGAATACATCCATGGAAGCGAAGCTGAAGCTATTGGTCGATACTTCGTCAGAATTGATTGATGCCACACTGTATAGACGGATTATTGGATCGTTGATGTACCTGACGAACACCAGACCAGACATTTGTTTTGCCGTGAACACCTTGAGTCAGTTTCTGGTAGAACCCAGACGTGTTCACCTAGTGGCTGCAAAACATGTGATGAGGTACCTTAAAGGTAGAATAGATTGTGGTCTCAGCTATGATGGAGACCATGATTTCACATTGAGTGGATATACTGATGCAGATTGGGCAGGAAGTGTTTCTGACAGGAAAAGCACTTCAGGAAGTTATTTAAGTTTGGGATCAGCTATGATCTCGTGGCAGAGTAGGAAGCAATCTAGTATTGCTCTCAGCACAGCGGAAGCAGAATACATTTCGGCATGTTCTGCCAGCTGCGAAGCTATATGGCTTCGAAAGTTGTTGACCAGCCTATTTGACTTAGAGATGAGAGCAACCTTGATTCTATGTGACAACCAGAGCTGCATAAAGATGACAGAGAATCCTGTATTCCACGACAAGTCGAAGCACATAGAAATCTGTTATCATTACATTCGTGACATGGTACAGAGAGGAGCCTTAAAGCTCCAGTACATTAGCACGAATGAACAGGTTGCTGACGTGTTGACCAAGCCCCTATCTCGTGTGAAGTTTGAGTACTTCCGAGATAAGCTTGGCATAGTCCGAAAGGACCTTCCTCGAAAGGGGGAGTAGTTGCTATGATGAGATATTCCCTGCTTCTGACCCTGTGGTTGTGACGTAAAGCAGGACGTGTACCTTGCTTCTGACCCAGTTGTCAAACGTAAAGCAAGATGAGACATGTACCTTACTTCTGACCCAGTTGTCAGACGTAAAGCAAGATGAGACATGTACCTTGCTTCTGACCCAGTTGTCAGACGTAAAGCAAGATGAGACGTGTTCCTTGCTTCTGACCCAGTTGTCAAACGTAAAGCAAGATGAGATGTGTTCCTTGCTTCTAACCCAGTTGTCAGACGTAAAGCAAGATGAGATGTGTTCCTTGCTTCTGACCCAGTTGTCAAACGTAAAGCAAGATGAGATGTTCCTTGCTTCTGACCTAGTTGTCAGACGTAAAGCAAGATGATGTGATGAGACTAGCATTGATCTTCTGACTGGATAGTTGTGACGTAAAGCCAATCTAGTATCCTGCTTCCGACCGGATGGTTGTGACGTAAAGCAGGACGAGTATCTTGCTTCCAGTCTGAGTGCTGTGATGTAAAGCAAGACATTGAGATGAGAAAAGTACTGAGCTTCCAGCTTGGCAGTTGTGATATAAAGTCAGTCTTGTATTATGATGAGCCAGCCTTGTGTTGTGATGATGATGATGTATCAGTTTTTATACTAATAGATATTGATGCAGATGATGATGGCATTCCTTTGAGAATGGCGATGTTGCCGATGAAGAAAACTTCCGATGATTTATAGATACACCAGTCAGTGTTCCAAGATGATATTGATGATGCTGTCCTCTCACCCACTTGATGTTGTTGATGATGTTGTCCTCTCTCTCTCGCGTGATGCTGCTGAAGAATACCCTTCTTGTTAAGGGGGAGTGTTGAAATAATGTAACTGCAAAGAGTATTCTTATTATTATTGATATATTATTCATAGGATCAATCCCCATTGTGGATTGATCATGTCGGTTATTGTAATAGGACCAAATCCCCTTTTGCGGATTGGTCAAAAGACAATTGTAATAGGCAAAATAAGAAGTCGGCCCCAACATATATTAAAGAAGCCCAGAAATATAATAAAGGTGGGTTTACCCACCCAGTTTGAGAAGTCGGCCCTGCCAGTGAAGAGACACTTCACACATGCCAGACTTGTATAAATAAAGGAGGCTAGCGCCTCACTTAGACACAACTCACTTGCTCATTTTGAGAGACAAGTTCAGATCTGCTACCAGAGAAGGAGAGAGAGAGTGGCGCATATCTGGGAGAGGACTTTCTGTATTAGTTTAAGAGATCTCTTGGCATTGTATTGGCTATCTATATTAAGGACGTTTTGCTGGGTTTTCTTCCCCTAGAGGGTTTCCCAGGATAAATGTTGTGTCTCTTGTGACTGTGCATTTCTCAGTGATCTTGGATTATGCTATTGTTATCTAATGAAATGCAAACATCTATAATAATGGCTTAAACATTAACAAGTCCTAATGCACTTAATGCATATCAAATTAAAAGGACTTAATTGAATCCCAGTCAAATAAATGCATAAACCTAAAAAGGGTCTTGCAAAGCAATTAATGAATATCAAAAGGAAAGAATAGGGGTGGAAAGAAACACCGCCAAGGAAAGGGTAACTCAATGCACCAAGCGCTCCCTCTACAAAGGCACTTATGGAGATGAACCTCAAACGTTGCCTTGCATGTCAATGACACCATGACCATGAAGAAAACCTTATGTCATATCATTCACTCATACTAACACTATGATGGATTTCTCGGGAACTACTCCTCTACTTGGGTACCGAGACACCTAATAGGGTCTTGTGATGGTCCTCCTATACCTAAACTTGCCAAATTGCATAAAGTCTTAAGCTAGTGTGAAGTTTGAAGAAGATACCTGGTGAATTGCTTACGTGGCCTTTCTATTAAATTGTGGCCTACTTTTTATGATTCTAATGGCTCTTTTTTCCGTGATGGTTGGTAACTGGTCTCACTTGACTTCTCTGAGCCTTGCTTAATGATGATGCACTATTGACAAGGTACTTTGAAGAACATCGATGATGCTTCTCTCAGGACATTACACATTGTATGGAGGACGTTGGAGCCCTAATGATGAGCGTTGGGTTACATGATGACTTGGCATGCCTCTTAACACCTTTCGGCACCTCTTGGACCTGGAACATTGCAGTGTGCACTGATGGGCTGGGACGTTGCAGATATAGCCTGATGTGTCATTCAGGGGGCAGGAAGCCTACGCCCTGGACGTTGCACCCCTTTGAGGATGTTAGGGTTTGGATGGATGCCATTGCCTTTGACGAGGATGGTACACCTCTTTGGAGAGGTTATGGAGCACTTATCCATCATGACATCACACTGAGAGCCCAAGACTTGCACACAGCGATCAAAATTGAACCCTTCCTAGCCCTTCCAGGGGGTTCAAACCCATCCTAGAAGGGTAATTCAAAAAACACCCTTCCAAGAAAATGTAAATTTTTTAAATCACTTGTCATTTATGGACAACAAATATCATAAAATGTCAAAAGGGTCATATTTTCAATAACCCATCAATGTCCTCATCTCTAGTGTTAATGCTTGGTTGGTCAATAAGCATTGGTTCATCACAAAATAATTTCCTTTGGCATCTAAAGACTAAAATCATCTCTATTATATTTGGCTCTTATCTATTCCCTGATAATGTGTACCCTCCCACAACATTAAAGCCAGCAAATAGCTCACACCTAGATAAATATTCTACCACCGTATTGGTGTATGCACCATTTTATGTGTTACTTAATGAAAGCTTCCAAAGAAGCTTAGACACCTTGCTTTTGTAAATCCCCACTTAAATTCATGTGTTATGAGCATTTTCTATTCTTGTCAATATGGAAATTGGCATCGCATTTAGTTTACATACTTCATGTTTTCGAATCCCACACTCGCCATAATGCCATTTTCTTTGTTATTGTTTCCTCTGACACTCGTCATGATTCCATTTTCTTTGTTATCGTTGCCTTTGACACTCGTCATAATTCTATTTTCTTTGTTATATTTGCCTCCACTCTTGGCTCTGTAAACAACCAAAACAATTAGTCACAAGCCATGTATGTAAGTTGTAATGACATTGGGAGCTTATTAGTAAGATTAATTACAAATGAGTTGTTGAATGTCAATTTCGAAGAGAAAATGCTATGTGTTTACCTATTAAAATTCATGACATGGTTATAGCTTTGGTATCTAATATGATTATTATTCAAGCACATTAGCAGGCCTCTCAACCACTTAGTATGCAATTCATGGAATCCCCACTAATACAACAGATAATGGGAACAAAACACATAACTAAGAATTGGATGTAATTCTCTCAACAATCCACCAATCTTGTACAAGTTTGGTCAAGCTCATAATAAAGATAATGCATAGTTTTTCTTTGTTTCACATTAAACAATTTAATGATAACGTTTGGGATTAAAAACTCTACTAAGCTTAGTGAAATTTTCTAACTTGTATGTTCTTGATTAAGTTTAGTTATGAACTTGCACAAAATGAACCTTGTCAACATCACAAAACCTAAAATTGGGATTACAACAACGAGAATTCTGATTCTATTCATTCAATTTATAGCATCATCAAATCCTCACTCCTCTGTTCTCCAAAATGATCATTCCCCTTTTCCCAATTCCATGCACCTTTATCCATCACACTCTTTCACATTCTTCTTCTTGTTTGTAGCAACATTGACATCAGTGTGATGATACTTTGCAAATATTTTGAGAATTCCCCAGAGCTCTCTTTTCCCCTGCCTCACCCCAAGCCCAATATCAAGGAGACTTACCATTTGTAGCATTAATATTTGGAATAATATTTTTGAAGTTGGGTGGGATTCTTAAGAAAGCTAGGGAGAAGGTAAAACAATTTTAATTGTCATCAAACTTAAGCATTAGGGATTATGCTATAACATCCTACTCTTTCATGCATTTTCGAATGGTTTGAGAGACAGTGAACAATCATTATCCTCAATTAAAATAACATACTTGGTGGTCTTGATGAGTAATTTCCTTTAGCTTTGTGTTTCTATAGATATTGGGAAGCTCCAAATCATAAACATCTTAACCTAAATAATAAGCAATGGATGCAATAATGCTAGATTGTCATATTCCTAGAGGCCTATAATGCAAGTATGGTCTCTTTTTTGCTTTTATAGCATTTTGATAGAATTATCACCCTTCAACAAAGGCCTCGAGATCTACGAGAATTTCTTGTTTTCAAATGAGATCGAGAATGAACACAACTCTTGTGGTTAAGCAGGATTGAGGTATGCTCAAAATATGAATATAAGATGTAGTGCCCATCCATCATATGGGTACATAGATTACATCCTCTCTTATATGGGTGTTCACAAAAAATTTTGGTTTTGTGATTGTTTTCAAAGTTTTATATTATCATTTTTAACACTCTAAAATTACTCCAAATAAAACATGGTTCAATGGTTATGAATTATTATTATTATTAATGTATATATAACACATCAAAAGATTATATTTGAAGTTACAAAGTATGATTATTATTACTTTCTATTGAAATTTCAATCTATCTATATGGTTGTTCATTAAATTTTAACATTTTAAATAATTGGAAGGGAAATATTTTAATTAAAATATTTTATTTTAAATCTGTACCTAGTTAACTCTTGTAAATTGAAGTACAACTACTTTTTCTACTTTTCATCATGGAAGGGTTAAATGAATATATACCCTTCAACTTAAAATTAAGAGTAGCCCTTCAAATTTGATCATTGGTTGCACACATGACGATGATTTCATGCTTGAGGGTTATTTGAGGCTTGCTTGAGCCAACCTAACATTTGTGATGATGAGTTGACACCTTTGGATGAGGGGATGTGACCTTGATGAGGAGGCATGACTTTTGACGATGCTTTGCACCTTTTGGGGAGAGACATGACCTTTGGAGGATTTTGCACCACATCAGAGGATGATGAAACCTTCTTAGAGCCTCTTTCACCCACACATGTGGCCTTTTAGGAGGACGTTTTTCGTGTTTTTGCATTGTATCTTTATTTTCGAGGCATTTTGGGGGTCGGCCTAAGACATATCCACCTTCTATCATGGATTTTCATGTTTTAGGGGCTTCATAGAGAGATGCAATGCTTGGTTACCTCATATATATAGAGGGAGCACTACCTTTTGTAAATCATAACTCAAATTGTGGAGAATCATTACTACGCTTGTCTTCTATCTTTCTCTTTCACTGTGGATGACTTATGTGCCTTCTCTTAGAGATGATCTTGTGGATGCTTTTCAAGTTTTTGATGGATGATTTCTTGGCTAGGGCTTCATGGTGAACATTGATTTATCTAGTAAGTGTTCTTCTCAAGTCTATATTGTTTTATTTCTTGGATGTATTAAGTGGATGTTATATCAAAGTGGTGATATTGCATGTTATCTTGCATTTTTCTTGAATAAATTGTCTTGAAACCCTAGGAAGGTTTGTAGTGGACTACCTTCCCTTGCAATCATTTTGTTGAGGCTTGATAAAGGACATAAGGATATTTCTAGGGTTTGTAGTGGACTACCCTACTTCTATTCTTATAGGTTAAAGTTCTAGGATTTGTAGTGGACTACCCTAGCGTTTTACCAAAGATCCATCTTGATCTCTTTGCTAAAGGTTGCTAGAAGACATAGAACAGCCTCTTAGGGTTTGTAGTGGACTACCTTGATTTGTCCTCATAAACGATTAATACCTAGGGTTTGTAGTGGACTACCCTAGGGTTTGTAGTGGACTACCCTAGGGTTTAGTTCTTAGGTCTTCCTTTCACCCTTGCTCTCCAAGAAAGTGCATGATTTGACTCCATATGTCCAAGGAAATTGGATGGCACTAGTCTTTAAGTGACTTTAAACCCTAATTTCCCTTCTCCTTTAATATTTTATGGTTAGATTAGGTTTATTTGCAATATCCCTTCAATTTTCAGCCATTTCTAGCTTGACGTCTAGAGTTCATTGGCATCTTTCACCTTGGAACATACCTTGACATCATTTATTGCATTGCTGTTGTAATTTTCAGCTTACTAGGGTTTGACGTCTTGGACGTTTTGAGCATGTTTCATGCCATTTACATTTCAGCAAGTGATTGTTATTAAAACCCTAGTTTTAACTTGCATTTCCAGCCCTAACCTATTGTATGCTTGACTTATTTAAAGGGCTGTTTTATTTCTGCTGTTGTAACTTGTCATATTGCTGAAGTAATCATCTTAAATGCAAATTTTATGACAGCCATAGCTTTTCTCTCGATTTATAGTGTTTGGGGCATCTCTTTGACTTGTTTTGACTTGTCTAATATCATTAATTGTCCAAGATCCTTCACATATACAAATCTGGAAATTGCTCTATTAAACCACCTTGTCCTTACCTTGATTACCTTGACCTAGTGGTGGTGTTTTTGAGTAACCAATATAGGAGGCCGTAGACTTGATCCATTCTTGCTATAGGATTCCTTGAGGTTGTCAAGGAAGTCTCCCTTGTGTTGGATTTCATCCTTCACTAAAATGAGGGAAGTAATTGTTAAGGTGACAGTGGCAAGTACTTCCAAAGTTACACTTGTCTTGCTCCTTGTGAGAGGCTTTGCACAAGGGTGCTAGATCTTGTGATAACAATCCCAACTTCAAAGTCTTTGTCCATGGAAGGCCCCGAAGGCAAGATACCTTATGTAATAAGTATGTCTCTACTTCAAATGTTTCCCATCCCATCTCTGAATCCTATCCCAGATTTGATCCTACTGGACACCAAAGAGATCTTTGGTGCCCCAAGTATCCCCTCCTTAGGCCACCATGAATACCATCCCTGATAATTTGCTTCCTAGGAGAGTAAATAGTCCTCCCCTTCCACAAAATGCAGCAGCCCTTAGTCACATCTAGTACTTCCTCCAATGTCTTATCTTCAGAATAGCAGGTCCCCCTTCCTCCCCATGCCCCAATTACTTCTTCCTATGAAGGGAAGATGAAACCTTCACATAGATTCTCCAAGGGATCCTGTGAGAAATCCACTAGTTCCTCCTCTTCCATCCTCTCCCATCCTAATTCTCATGTGTATATGTGTGTGCGTGTGTGCACACATATATATACAGTGCCTATGTTGAAAAAAAATCATCCTTTAACTCAGCCAACAAGGAAGATAAACCACATTCAAATTGCTGTTCAAACCCTAAAATCCGCCCCTCACAGAATTATTCATAATTTGAGGTAAATTCCAGCAAAAACTTGCATGAGTGGAAATGACGTATCAGATACATATCTACATGTTACATCTTTAACTTTAAGCTCTAGTCCTGTATTTCTGTTTTCTTCTCTCTCTTTTCAGTTTTTAAAGGATATGGCTGGGATTTCTGTGCCAGTTGAGTCCCAGCCCATATCTGGACAGGATCCGTATTCCAGCCATATCCCAGCTGTATCCATACTGGATATAGATGGATCTGGAGGCAGAGGAGGGCACATCCAGTAACTTAAGACTCCTTTCCTTCTATAATAGATGATCTATGGAACCTTTTTCTCCAAACAATCTTGATTCACAAGCATGTTCTCCCTTCATATGATAAAATGCAATATTTCTCAATATATTAGACAGGCGGAATTGCTAATTTTGTTTTCCTGGCTTAAACTAAAGAATAAGGTGATATACCAATTTAAATATTAGAGAGGCACAATAAAATGCAAGATAAAATCTCACCTGTAATGCATATTTAACTTGGACAGGATCTGGCAAAAAGCGGAATGCAATTCCTTCAACCTTGAGTGTATAAACCTATTGAAACAGAAAAAAGTAGCTAAGCTCAAATGAACCAGATCCTTGGGTATTCAAGTAGCTTCAGCAAATTCAAGTTATTTCATAACATCAATTACCTTTTTCGTGTTAAAACCAAATTAAAGCCAAGTCTACGATTAGTTTTAAAGGAAACTATATAAGTTACAAATGCTGAATCTTATGCACCACTTGGTCCGTTTTTCCCTATGTTATAGCTTAATTAAACTTAAAGCAAATTGCAGAATATCCTTGTGCTTCAATCAGAGATTGTACACATAGCATAAAGAGCACTAAAAAGCATACACCAATATCTGTTG
The DNA here is from genome assembly GCA_009831015.1 of Picea engelmannii. NCBI lineage: Eukaryota > Viridiplantae > Streptophyta > Pinopsida > Pinales > Pinaceae > Picea > Picea engelmannii. Next base: position 387,706 of record ML786468.1, on the reverse strand, counting down.
AAATGCACTCAATGAGATTGCTAGCAACTAACACAACCACATCAAAATACAACATATTAATTAACTGAAAACATTATTGAAGGCAATAGCAAGTGCCGAGACCATACATAATGGCTCATTACCATTGCAGGCAAAGCAAGAGAACTGCACTCACAATTGTATTTAAGCATCTAAACTGTAATTATAATTCATTTTTAACTCATTACACTAATTTTAGCATTTTTTTAGTGACATATGATAAAGATGCATTTATACTAATAAAATAGTCAAGAAGTTAGAATGCATAAAAATCCATAACAAGTATGCAAATTTCAGGGATATGATATTCAACAAATTGTTGTGTAAATGTTGCTACGTATTTTAATATTACTTAAGAAATAAAAGAAAACAAAATCATACCAAGATGATAAAATGCAACAGACGAATATCAGCATGTCACAGTACAGCAAGACAGTGGCTATAGCATCGTTCCCCATCAAATATATTCATACAAATCACCACATTAAATAGAATAAAGGAAATCAAGGGATAAGAGCCTTAACGCAGTTTACTGAATAAATATTAAAAAGATTAAGGTAAGAATATTCACATGTCATGCCAACTAACTAGCATCGAATCCCTCCTGGACCCAACTAAGTAACCCCAAAAGTCAGTATGCATAATATATTTCTTTAGCCTCCAGCTTACTGTCTGCAGCTATACTGTTATCTAAGACATAACACTAATCTGCAGCAGCAACCATTCAAGAAAATGGAGGGGGCTTTGAGCAACAACCAATTCCTTAATGCAAACATAAGAAACCGACATGCAACCAATACATGAATGGCATATCTCTTCAGAACCTTCCCATGTCTATCTTTCTAATTGTAAAAGGAAATTGCAACAGACATATAAGGAACAGTTGAACTTGAGATCAACAATGTTTCCATGTCTTAAGAATTTTTGTCAACCACAATCATATGGTTCGTACATGCAGTGTGCCTGTATCCAAAATGGCACTACCACTGCAGCTACAGACATAACTGAGATAGTAAAACACAAGGACAGAAATAAAGGGCCAAGAGTGGGGGCACCTTCATGCCCAAGTGGATTGTACCTGAAAACCCAAAGGAATGGAGGAAGAGCTCCCCGGTGGAAACTTTGTCCATTAGATTATTGAAGTAAAAGTTACAAAAGAGAGGGTGTAATGCACCTTATTATTATTGTAATTTTTAATAAAGAGGCACGACTATTGGTCATTGGAAACTTTGTCGATTAGATTGTTCAAGAAAAAGTAACAAAAGAGAGGGTGTTTATTATTGTAATTATTTAATGCAGACGCACGGCTATTGGTCGCACCCTCCCTCTTCATATGTATAGATATTACATGTACTTGTGTAATAAGACATCATCTCATCTTAGTCAATCTTCAAATATCCATATTGTTGAAATATTGTAACTGCAAAGAGTATTCTAATTATTATTGATGTATTATTCATTAGATCAATCCCCTTTTGTGGATTGATCATGTCGGGTATTGTAAATGACCAAATCCCCTTTTGTGGATTGGTCAAACCCTATTGTAATAGGCTAAATGAGAAGTCGGCCCCAAAATATATTAATGTGGTTATAACCACCCAGAATGAGAAGTCGGCTTTGCCAATGAAAAGACACCTCAGTTCCGCGCCTGCCAGATTGTATAAATAAGAGAGGCTAGCGCCTCATTTGTTCACTCACTCACTTGTTCATCAGAGCGCAAGTTTGGAGTTGCAGTTGGAGAAGAAGGAAGAGAGAGAGAGGCGCATTCTTGGGAGAGGACTTTCTGTATTGTTTGGTTTATTCTCTTTGCATTGTATTGGCTATCTATATTAAGGAAGTTTTTGCTGGGTTTTCTCCCCCATGAGGGTTTCCCAGGATAAATGATGTGTCTCTTGTGATTGTGTATTTCTCAGTGATCCTATCTATGCTATAGTTATCTAGTGAATTGAAAAGAAACCTAATAATAGCTTAAACCTTAACATGGTATCAGAGCTAAGTTGAAGAGAGCATCTTTCACAAGAAGAAGAAAAACGTCACTGTTGTCGTACATGCAAATTAGGGCTTTTTATTGAAGAAGAATTTCAGCCCCAAAGCCATCTAGAAAAGTGCGCCCTACCTCAAGGAACACTTTGGCATCTTCAGCGCACCTTTTCAGTGGCTGGATCTCCCGGAAAGTGAAACCCTAGTTTTCACAAAATACCAGAAAACCAGAAGTACAAGAGTACCAGAAAACCAGAAGCACCAGTCCAGAAATCCGTTGATCAAGTTTGCAGGGGTAAAAGTTGGATTTTCTGAAATCTAACCACACCGGGATACTCGCCTCAGCCAAGCACACCTCCTGGTAAGTTCGGAATTCAATTTTGAGCATTTTCATTTTTCGGTCATTTTCCTAGCTTCAGGTAAAAGATGTCTGCAAGCACTAAGCTTGTTGACAAGCTGGAAGGTGTGGAAAACTTTCGTGCCTGGAAGTATAGGATTGGACTCATTCTTGAAGAGAATGACCTAGCAAGATTCGTTAAAGAAGAAGTACCAGAACCCGATGATGCTGCAGAGAAAGCAAAGCACCAAAAGGACACAATTAGGGCTAAAAGAATCATTGCAGATTCTATCAAAGACCACTTGATTCCTCAAGTGTCTTCAAAGAAAACTCCAAAATAAATGTTCAATGCCCTAACCAGGCTATATGAAGGAAAGAACATAAATTGGAAGATGAATCTAAGAACTAAACTTAAGAATACAAGGATGCAGAAAGGAGAAGCGATCCAGGAATATTTCTCCAGAATATCACAATTCAAAGAACAGCTAGAAGCAATTGGAGATACTATAGACGAAGACAAACTCATAATGACGGCCCTTAATGGTCTCACAAGACCTTGGGATGCATTTATCCAAACTATTTGTGCCAGAAAAGAGAAACTAAAATTTGACA
>ML786468.1:366204-384709 GCA_009831015.1 Picea engelmannii | reverse complement strand
TTACGCTTGGAGATGATTATCAATACCCCATCAAGGGAGTAGGAGAATCAAACTACAAGATGAATTCAGGGACTCCAATGAAGATGAAGGATGTACTCTATGTACCAGGTTTGACAAAGAACCTACTCTCCATATCAGCTTTAGAAAAGAAAGGCTTCAGAGTTGCCTTTATAGATGGAGAAGCTCTTATGTGGGCTAAAGGAAAAACCATGAAAGAAGCAATCGTTATTGGAAAAGAAGAAGGTGGCCTGTATAAGCTAAAGGGTCACTCAGAAGCAGCCATGACCCACGCCATTGAGAATCCATGTGAACTTTGGCATAGAAGATTAGCCCACATCAACTACAAGGCATTACCGTATGTATGCAAGGCAATCACAGGTCTACCAGAACTCAAGGTTGACCATGAAGGTGTGTGCAATGGATGTGTACAAGGGAAGAACATCAAGAACCCTTTTTCGAAGAGAGACAGTAAAGAAGAAGGAGTCTTAGAACTCATTCACTCAGATGTGTGTGGCCCAATGTCGTTATCCTCCATCAGTGGGTATGTATAGTATGTATCATTTATTGATCACTATTCTCATAAAACCTGGGTTTACTTTTTGAAATCAAAAGATGAAGTGTTCAGTAAATTCAAGGAATTCAAAGCCTTGATAGAGAATCTTTCTGAAAGAAAGATCAAGATACTCAGGTCAGATAATGGAGGAGAATACACCTCAAAAGAGTTTGTAAACTATTGCAAAGATGTTGAGATCAAGAGGGAGCTCACCACTCCCTACAATCCTCAACAAAATGGTGTAGCAAAAAGAAAGAACAGAACTATAATGGAAACAGTAAAGACCATGATCCATGATCAAGATCTTCCAATGTGTTTATGGGCAGAAGCAGCAAGAACAGCAGTATATGTACAAAACCGATTGTCCCATAGTGCACTTGAGTTCAAGACCCCTGAAGAGATGTTCTCCGAAAAGAAGCCAGAAGTAAGACATCTCAAAATATTTGGCTGCCCAATATTTGTACATATTCCAAAAGAGAAGAGAAACAAGTTGGACCATTCAAGAAAGAAGGGAATATTTGTTGGATATTGTGAGGTCTCCAAGGCCTTCAAAGTTTATATACCAGGTCACCATCATATTGAGATCAGCAGGGATGTGACCTTTGATGAATATGCAGCACTCAAGAAATCAAGAAGATGCCAGCTTGAAGAAGTATATGAAGAGAAACCTGTAGCTCCCAGAGTTGCAAAACCAGTGAGGGAATTCATAGCTTCCCCTGATGAGGAAATTCTAGAAGATCATGACATAGTAGAATTTCAAGAACCTCCCCAGATGACGATCTCCCACAAGAGAAAACCAGCTTGGGCAAGGGAACTCATTCAAGATGGAGAGAAGTATGGTGTCCCAGAAGGAACCATGAGACAAGTAAAGAGACCTAAGCCATTCTCCAGTTATATGGCTTTGATGTGTGATCTCTTAGAGAAGGAGCCTACCTGCTTTGAACAAGCCATTCAGAAGAAAGAATGGGCAAATGCCATGACAGAAGAACACCAATCCATTATAAAGAATGATGTATGGGAAATAGTTCCCAGACCGAAGAGCAAGGATGTGGTATATTCCAAATGGCTTTTCAAAATAAAACATGTTGTTGATGGAAGTATTGAGAAGTATAAAGCAAGGTTTGTCGCTCGTGGCTTTTCTCAAAAGGAAGGCATTGACTACGAAGAGACATTTGCTCCTGTAACCAGATACATTTCGATCAGAACCATCATAGCCCTTGCAGCTAAGATGAAGTGGAAGTTATACCAGATGGACGTAAAGACAGCTTTCCTAAATGATGTCATTGAAGAAGAAGTGTATATAGAACAACCTCAAGGATTTGAAGTTGATGACAGGAAGATTCATGTCTGCAAATTGAAGGCTCTGTACGGATTGAAGCAAGCTCCTAGAGCTTGGTATGGAAGGATAGACAGTTTTCTGACAAGCTTGGGCTTTACCAAGAGTAAAGTTGATTCTAACCTCTACTTCAAGGTTATGAATGACGAGCCTATTATATTGTTGTTGTATGTGGATGACTTATTCTTAAGTGGAGAAGAAAAGCTAATCACTGAATGTAAGAAGAAGCTCGCTGCAGAATTTGAGATGAAAGACCTTGGCCTAATGCATTATTTCATAAGTCTTGAGGTATGGCAGAGCCCAGAGAGGATCTTCCTTAACGAAGGGAAGTATGCAGTTGAAATCCTGAAGAGATTTGATATGTTGGAGTGCAAGTCCATGAATACACCCATGGAAACAAAGTTGAAGCTCCTGGTCGACACTTCGTCAGAATTGATTGATGCCACGCTGTATAGACAAATCATTGGATCGTTGATGTATCTGACGAACACTAGACCAAATATTTGTTTTGTTGTGAACACTTTGAGTCAGTTTCTCGTAGAACCCAGACATGTTCACCTAGTTGCTGCAAAACATGTGATGAGGTACCTTAAGGGTACATTAGATTATAGTCTTAGTTATGATGGAGATCATGACTTCAGACTGAGTGGGTACACTGATTCAGATTGGGTTGGAAGTGTCTCTGACAGGAAGAGCACTTTAGGATGTTGTTTTAGTCTGGGGTCAGCCATGATCTCATGGCAGAGTAGGAAGCAATCAAGCAATGCTCTCAGCACAGCGGAAGCAGAATACATTGTTGCATGTTCTGCCAGTTGTAAATCCATATAGCTTCGAAAGTTATTGACAGGTCTATTCGACCTAGAGATGGAAGCAACCATGATCCTATGTGATAACCAAAGCTGCATAAAGATGACAGAGAATCCTGTATTTCATGACAAGTCAAAACACATAGAGATCCGATATCACTACATCCATGACATGGTGCAGAGAGGAGCCATAAAGCACCAATATGTTAGCACAGATGAACAGGTTGTTGATGTGTTGACCAAGCCTCTATCTCGCGTAAAGTTTGAGCACTTTCGAGATAAGCTTGGTATAGTCCGAAAGGACCTCCCTCGAAAGGGGGAGTAGTGTTGTGTTGCCAGCCTAGTGCTGTGATGCCAGCGTCATGCTGATGATGTGCCAGCTTAATTGTTGTGATGATATGCCAGCTTAATTGTTGTGATGATGTGCTAGCCTCGTGTTGTGATGATGTGCCAGCCTCGTGCTGTGATGATGTACCAACTTTGTGTTGTGATGATGTGACCAGCCTCGTGCTGTGATGATGATGTATTAGTTTTTATGCTAATCCATGTTGATGCAGATGATGATACCATTCCAGCTCTCTGTTGTGAATGATGATATTGATGATGAGAAAAACTTCCGATGATTTATAGATATGTCAGTCAGTGTTCCAAGATGATGTTGATGATGTTGCCCTCTCTCTCGCCTGATGTTGTTGTAGAATACCCTTCTTGTTAAGGGGGAGTGTTGAAATATTGTAACTGCAAAGAGTATTCTAATTATTATTGATGTATTATTCATTAGATCAATCCCCTTTTGTGGACTGATCATGTCGGGTATTGTAAATGACCAAATCCCCTTTTGCGGATTGGTCAAACCCTAATTGTAATAGGCTAAATGAGAAGTCAGCCCCAGAATATATTAAAGTGGTTATAACCACCCAAAATGAAAAGTCGGCCCTGCCAGTGAAAAGACACCTCAGTTCAGCGCTTGCCAGAGTGTATAAATAAGAGAGGATAGCGCCTCATTTGTTCACTCACTCACTTGTTCATTAGAGCGCAAGTTTGGAGATGCAGTTGGAGAAGAAGGAAGAGAGAGAGAGGCACATTCTTGGGAGAGGACTTTCTGTATTGTTTGGTTTATTCTCTTGGCATTGTATTGGCTATCTATATTAAGGAAGTTTTTGCTGGGTTTTCTCCCCCATGAGGGTTTCCCATGATAAATGATGTGTCTCTTGTGATTGTGTATTTCTCAGTGGTCCTATCTATGCTATGGTTATCTAGTGAATTGAAAAGAAACCTAATAATAGCTTAAACCTTAACACATATTTCTTCTTATTGGTCTTTGACAATTTGCATCAGAGGCAGCTTTCTTTCCCCAAGATATTGCAGAGAAAAGAGAAGTGGGAAACCATGTGGAAATAGAAGTGAAAGAAGCAGGAGGAAGAATCATTAAATACAGTAATAATCTGCTGTATCCCAGGTAATGATCACCAACAATACTGCAATAACAGAATGCTGTCGCCAAGAAATTGTTGCGTTGAAAGTCAATGCCTGTTTGTAGCCACCACTGAGAAGTCTATGTTGTTCACCACCACATTCTGCCGCCTGCTAAATAAATGCTTTGGAAGGTATTTGAGAGCTGCCACAATATATGCAGCAGAGCCGTCTATAATAAAAGCATACAATAAAGGCAAAGAAATCAGCCGCTGCATCGAACTAAGTTTTTGTGCACACTGTTGCAGTTTAAACAGGTCATTTTATAAAAAATATTAAAGAGTTAAAAACGTGATTAAAATTGAAAAAATGTCGTTGGTTAGATGAGTAATAATAACCTTAGCACTGGAAAATATTTTTAAAAAGAATTATTGGTATATTCCATTTTTAATAAAAGGAGTTCCAATAAGGTCATATTCATGGCAGTTTCTTGGATTTAACCTATCTTTGGAGTATTTGTAAGACTGATGTTTTGGGTTATACAATTTCCCATCATCAAGGAAACAAAAGCATGAAGAAGAAGATAATTTGAATCGATACAGATAATTTATAGGAAGATTGGAGAAATGAGAGACATTACAGTTTTGACTCAGTCAAGGAATAAAGACAAATTCTAGAATGATGATCTACAACTATCAATTTCCAATGTTAGATAGACATGCAGCACAACACACAAAAGTCACTCAAACTAGACCATCTCTGCATATGAGTAAATATTGGCATTTGACTTCCCATATGGAAATTGTAGTCTCCATATGCGAAAAGCATTACATACATGAAGCAAAACATTAAGCTGATCTCGTATAGCTGTTCATCCAGAGCTACAAGTAACATGTGTTGAATATTCCATTAAACTCATGATTCTTGCAACCACAATTAACAGAATAAAATACATCAAATCCAAGTCAAACTCTACTCTCTAGATGGAATTCTAAGCAAGAATCTCTATCACAATCAATTAGTAAATTACCTTTTCAAGTGGAATGGGTACAACCTTTGCTCCCCGGCTTAACATTGGTTGTCGAAGTTGTACCTGGACAATTGGCATACATGTTTACATAAGGGCACTTTAGACACAATTAAATGCCCAAGAAAATATCTAGAGTAAATTCAACAAATTAGGTTTACAAACAAAGTTGACAGGATGTTCCTCACAATGTAAACTCCCTGGCACAGGGCTGACAAAGGTGGTCTCATCAAAGGTGTTGTAAGGTTTACAAAGTCAATTAATATTTTATATATAAAGTCAGGAAACGTAGAGAATTGTAACAGTACAAGTCAGTCCAATGCATTAGAGTTTAGGAAGCTAAGTTGAATTCAGATAGTTCTAGCATGTATATGCAAATTACATTTTGCAAAGATTCATTTAGACACTTGTGTTCCTTGAGGTCTTTTGAGTGGTATCTATTGAGTCACCGAGTTGCAAATTCAATTTTGGCCACTATCATAAGGGAATAATGGTTCTTACAGGGCAGCCAATTGAAATATTGCAAGGACCAAAAGCTAAGTAATCTACCCTCACATACAGTGCTATAATTTATGCTTATCTGTCTTTCTTTTCCTCAATAATTGAGATTTGGTATTGTATTTTGAATCCATATATGTAAAAGGATAGGTATTTTAAATGCATATATGTGAAAGGATAGGTTGTTTAAATTTTAAATTAGCCAAACCCTTGCCGATTGTTGTAGTATTAATAGAGAAAGTTTTAACTTTGTATCAAAAAGAAATCCAGAATTCATTTTCATTTTCCATGATAAAGTTAGCATATTCTAATGATCATATCATTTTGTATTTATTAGGTGATAGTATTAGATAATAAAGTGACTTAGGACATAATGTAATAAAATCACATGTTACATTCATAAATAAGGTTGAGACATGGTGTTAATTAGTCTTTAGTTATGCCCTAACCAAATGCTAGTTGGTTGTACAGGCGACTGTCTCTCTCACGAGACATGAATTTTGTACATCTCTTTTATATTGAATGATCTAATAATCTCTAAGGTAAGCAAGCCATATGAGATACTTCTAGCAAAAATGGGTTTATAGTACCCAAGAGAACTTGAGGAGACAAGGAAGCTAATATTATACAATAAAAAGAGTCCGACATGGACAACAAAACTATACCCAACAAGATCCAACAGGACTTGCAAAGGAAAAAAACACATGGGAAGTTCAATGTAAGAAGTACTTTAACAGTTGGATTAGAGTAGAAGAAAGTTACCCAACAGATAATAAAGAGGCTGAAAATCCACTTACAAGAATGCTAGAAAAAAGGCCAATGGAAAAGAAACACCAAGAGGAAGTAACAATATTATTATAGAGTAGTTCAACCTGGAGAGAAATCCAAATTCAAGTTTACCTAAAACTAAACATCACATGGAGATAAAAGCAGGTATTGGCCCAGATAGGAACTAGCTTTCTTAAATTATGACATGAGACAGGAATATGGAAGGAACCCAAAGAGGAATAGGAGAGGAGGACATGTCAGATACACGAAAAAGGAGAGGTGAAAAACTGAGTAGAGTTTCCCCCTTCATTGTGAGGCATGTAGTCACATCAAGAAGGTAGAAAACCTACAAAACGGCAGTTTGGAAACGACATCTAGGGAGAGGCATGTAAAGCATATGGCAAAGGGAGTGGCGAGGAGAATGAGCGTCAAAGACAAGCTGCTGAAAGCCAAACCAACCAGATTAGGCGACACACCTTTGGGGTCAAATATAAATGAGTGGCACAAAAATGCTTGGTATCCAAATACTGGATATTGTCTCCTACACACATTTCTTCTGTTTTGAACTTTTGCTTCATTTGTAGAAGAAAATAGTGCATTGGATGTAAGTTGTGTTGTCCCATATGCTAGCTGACCTTGTGGAGGTTTTAATAAAATTCTGTTCAATTCTATTCTAATCTTTCTGCAAGTCTATGTTATTGAGTGTGAAAACTTTTATATGGTATCGGAGCCAGGTTCATCGGCATCAAGGAGAATCAAAGCCCAGTACTGGGGCAGCTAAAAAAAGTCACGGTGAATAGTAAAGGCATCGTGTGCACACTAACGCAAGAGATTCTGGCCAGGAAATTGTGGCATGCGGTAGACAATTCTAAAACAGTAGATCGTAGCGAGGAAAGTGTGGCACGCAAGAGTCAAAGCATGGCATGTGGATGATATAAGTTAAGGCAAAATCAGGGTCAACAGAGGGTAGAGAAGGCATGCAATGGGGCATTGAGAATACATTAAAAACAAAGAATAATTTAATGTTCAAAACTTTCATTAGGTTATGACATAGGGATAGAATTAAATTAAATTTATTTTCGAGACATGACATAAATTAGCATGCAGAAAGAACAACACAAGAAAAGAATGACAACACGAGAGACCACAAGGTCACCAATGGTAATGAAGACATCACTATAGGTATCTTTAAAACAGCTGGTTTGACAGACAATTTGACAAGCGAAGGGAGCAGATATTACACTTTTGTCTATGTTCAAACTTAGGAAAGTTTACTGATAATTAAAGCTTATTCGACATCTCTATGCAAATCAATATCAGAAGGATGATGACAACAATACTGATCAACAAGCAAAAAGACCATAGCCGGACGCATCGTGCTAGGAACATAACAACATTTGGGTCATGCATACAGCAGTCACGAGGTCAACAGGAGGCAACAAAAGGTAGCATTGTTTATTTGTGTTCCTTCCTTTCTCACAAATAAATTTACAGACAACCCTCAAAGAATGGATCTCCACCAGTTGACAGATTGTGGAGACAGATCAGACAGATTGGTGGAGCCTAGAAAACATAGCAGAGACAGATCAGATGAATTAGTGAAGCCTAGCAAACATAGTAGACTGTTGATATATGGTAGCTGCAGGAGGTATTAACCTCCATGTGTAACCTTTGACAAAACTAGAATATTCCAGGAAGCAAGAGAAACCCTAAAACGTTGGATAATAACCCTAGAAGACAAGTCGGCTCAAGAGAATATTTAATATTGAGTTATTAGCCTCCAGAAAGAGAAGTCAGCCCAGTCAAGTGAGATAGAGCAGTATAAATAGAGGGCGCTAGAGCTCATTTGTCACTCTCACTTTCGCAACTGCATAAGACTAGTGGTGTGCAAGTTTGGAGAGGGAGTGCAGCTGCAGCTGCTGCAACTGAGATTTTGGCTTTTGGTTGGACTTTCTCTTGGTTATGGTTTGGACTTTCTTCTTGGTCTTTAGTTATTCTTGCTTGGTGCACTAGCCTTGGAGAAAGGTGCGCTACCTTGGTTGGCTATTGGTCTACTTCCGGAATTATTCTGTCTGTCAAGGTTAAGGTGCTCAGGAGTGGCCTTTGTACCTATGGTTGGGTGACAATATTGCTATATTGTCTATGGAAAAACGAGCACATCTCTTTATTTTCTAACACAGACGTCGGAGTGGGTACAATGTGCATATGTAAGTGCAACATGACTGCATATATTTAATAAGTGAGGAATGCCTAAGTTTTAAACTTACAAAATAGTACAGATAAATATCTGTTGAACAAGCATTGAAGTTATAATTGAACAGGAGAGACATCAACATTGACATAGGGGTAATGTGCACCACGACATTAGAGGGGGAAACAAGCATTTGGCTTCATGGGTCATCTGGCATAAGATCACAGGTTAGGTAATCAACCCTTAGCTGATGAAGAGTTAGTTGGACAGGTGGGGTAAATATTTTGTTACATGGAGGCTTTGCAATTGAGTAAATACTTATATTTATAAAAATTAAAGATTATTTAAATTGCGGTCTGAAACTTGTCGTGGGTTCTGTGTTGGGTGGTGTTGCAGCAAGTTTACATTGGATGTCAGGCATATATAGATTCACAACAAAGTGTGATGAGGTTTGGAAGTACAAAAGCAGGGCGTGTCCAAGGCCTTAAAAAAGAGATCAAGACAAGTAGGGTGTGCAACAGAGGAAAAGAGTAGATGTGATTTAACACGATAAGGGCAGTAAGCAATTTGTGTGGAATGAGTTTCAATCTGGACAGCGTGATTGCTGGAACAGGCAAACTTATCTGAGCATAAATTTGCAGGTTGTGGGTGCAACTAAAGTTATGGGCAGATACATAAGCTACAAAGATGTTGGCAAAAATATTTATCTACTGAGACTTAGCATGGGCAAACATTAAAATTTCAGGCTAGCATGTGTGTGAAGAAAAACACTGTAAATTAGACATGGGTGGAGAGAATTTGTAAGTTGGAGACATGGACATGGGTTGCACACCTGGAACAATGGAGAAAATCAGTGTCTCTAACTAAGGTTTGACATACAGGAGTCTAGGACATTGCAGCCATAGAGCTTAAAGATTTTTGCTAGCAAGAAGACATTTACAGATCAGCCATAGAGCTTGGAAGATTTGCTGTCAGGAAGCCATTGCCAAGTCACAGAAGACAAAGCTGCAGGTGACAAATACACTCCAGGAGACACCCATAGTGTTGGGTTAAGAAATGTAGGAGGTGAGTTTATGCATTGGAGTTCAACTTTCAAATTATGGTTTTCAAAGTTTGTTTGCTTAAGATTTGAAAAAAAAATGACAAGCTTTGCAAATAAGAATAGTATCAAATTCTCAAAAGTTTAATGGTCAGTGGAAGCAAGCAAATGTTTATGGGCTTAAGGTGGCTGCAGCTAGCTGACAGTTTGAATTGGGCATCCCAAAGCATATGACAAATAGGAAGGATTAGTTTGTTTCCCTTGTGGAAGCGAGGTCCAAGACAAAGACATGTTTTAGGTGATGGCAGGTCCCATGTGGTTGAAGGGCATCACAGTGTATAGTTGAGGTTGACAAGTGGCAAGAAGTTTATATTCAAAATTACTTATATTCCTATTTTAAACGAAGTTTTCTTTTTGTTAGTCAGATTGAAGAACAAAATCCACAAATTGAATTCTTCTTCCAGGCAGGCAAATCCCTGGCGAAGGACAAGACCGGGAAGATTATTGCTTCGAGACTCAAGAGTGGAGGAGCATGAGTTGTACAGATTTCAGCATGTGACCATGAAAAAATTGCAGGACAAGACCAGGAAGATTATTGCTTCAAGAGTGGAGGAGCATGAGTTGTACAGATTTCAGCATGTGACAATGAAAAAATTGCAGGATGTGGCAGTGACAAGTTTGTGAGATGTAGCAGTGACAAGTTTGCGAGATGTAGCAGTGACAGGTTCACAGTTGATTGCATCCAGTGTTGATTCTTAAGTCAGATTGCTTTGGCATCAAACGCATGAGAATCTTGGTTCTCAGTGACTCTCTTCTAAGTAGGCTAAAGATGGTCATTAATCTACCTTCTATTCAGAAAGAGGAAGGGATGTGTCCAACAGGTTTGATAGAGGAACACCACTAAAGAGTTTTGACACAAGAAAAATGTGGAGAGAAATAATTCTGTTGGAGCTTGTGCATGCACATAAGCAGACCAATGTATACACCATCATTGGCAGGTGCCAGGTATTTTCTGCTTCTAGTTGATGACATTTCACAGGAGTTGTGGATTTATTCTTTTAAGGAAAAGTCAGATGTTTTAGGTGTATTGAAAAAATATAAGTTTGTGGTTGAAGATGAAACGTGCAGAAGAATAAGTGTTCTCCAGTTAGATATTGAAGAGGAGTCTATAGAAAATTATTTTTCAGAGTTTGCAAGAAGAAACACAATTACTATGAAAATGACGAAGTGTATGTTGCAAGCAAATCACTTCCAAATAAATATTGAGTAGAAGAAATGCATACAGCAGTCTATTTATTGAAAAGGAGTCCCACCAAAGAAGTGATAGGAGTCACACTTAAGATGGCACGGACCATAAGAACACTTAAGATTTTAAGGTGTCACTTTAAAATCTTTGCTTCATTAGCCTATAAGAGTTTTGGGGTAAACTAAAAGCAGATTTGATGCCACATGTAGTAAATTCAAAATTGTTGTTTGTTCAGTGTTGGCTATTCTAACCAAGTAAAAGCATATAGACCCATGTTACTGGGAACATCCTCTTAGGGGATGCTCCTACCCCAGAACCGCACTCTGAGCAGGAGCACCCCTGGGACCGTGCTCCCTGAACACTCCCTCGACACATTGAACCTTTTGATGCAAGATATTGTCAAGCATAAAGACTATGGATGGATTAATGACTTGTACGAGAGTGGGAAGAAACTCAAGAAAATTGTTACCGGACATACAAGGGTCAATTAATTTTATGGCATTCACTCTAGGTTGCAGCTACTTAAGATTGCAAAAACCAGATTTGGTAGCTATTTCCTCACCTTTGGACACCTATTGAGGGTGAGATGGCTTATTTTGTAAACATAACTATTTGGTCATGTTGACAGTTGGTGAATAACCTATTTCATTCCATAAGTTAATGGTCTATTTCCTATTATTTGGCTTAAAAAATTGTATGTTTGTTTGTAATTGCTAGATGGTTGATGCTCGAATGATTAATCATTAATGTACTATGGATGACATTTCTAACTTCATAATAATGTAGTATTCATCTACAAGTAGCACAAATATGGATGTTTTATTATATTCTGCAACTAATTTGGGATTCTGCGTATTTTGTTTAATATAAATGCATTATAATGTATAAAAAAAATATATATATATATAAACGAGCATGGGACACTCTGCTCTCGAGATTTTTGGGAAATAGCGCTCCCAGCACTCCCGCTCCCAATCGTTCCCCCGCTCTGGCAACTATAGCATAGACTTCTAGATCCTTATACAAACTATATTGTTGTGAGAAGGCATGTAATAATAGATTAAAAATCAGTTCCAAATCCGGTAATTTCAAACTCTAAAATGGACGATGGTTGTTGGTTTGAAGCTACAAATCCATTGGTCTACAAGGATAATAGATGCAAGGTGAAAGGCAATCATGATGTGATGATGTGTAGGTTGCATGAGACCAGGAGATGTTGAAAACGCTTTAGGATAAGTTGGAAATAATGTTGATTCAAGGGTATAGAAGAGAAGTGCAGGCCTGAAGATGTGAAGGATGAAGAACTTTTACAAGTTGGTGTTGAGGAAACAAGTGGAAGGCTGAGAAGAGGTAAGAAAAATGTGCAATAGGATTCTTTTGTTTTGTTGTCCGCTGGTTTAAACTCTTTTGAACACTGGTCTGGTGAAAAGGTAAAAGGTAAATGTGAGTAGAAGAAAGCACTCATGGAGGTTTAAGATTGAATTGCTCCTACAATAAA
This sequence comes from Picea engelmannii, assembly GCA_009831015.1. Taxonomy (NCBI): domain Eukaryota; kingdom Viridiplantae; phylum Streptophyta; class Pinopsida; order Pinales; family Pinaceae; genus Picea; species Picea engelmannii. Next base: position 372,334 of record ML786468.1, on the reverse strand, counting down.
TTTGGCCACCATGGTAATACAATTTGTTTGTTGAATGGACATAAAGAGAGTCTTATCCGAAAATCAGCCATGTTAGCACCTGGAATGAATTTATTCAAAATTCATTCATTCAGGTGTTCTAACATCAACGGTTCACAGGAACATTACAAATGGACTAGTCAAAAATTCCATCATTCAACATTGACATTTCATGGATATAGTACGGGGTAAATCCAACATTACATAGTTTACCGTTCAACATTGACGGTTCATGAGTGTTATCATACTTGGCACGTGGTTGCAGATCTTTGTTAATTAGAGTTGAGGATTGGACAAGGGTTTTTTGCAAGTAGTTCCAGAGCATACATTAAGAGCACAGGATTACACAAGTCCCAATACATGGTTGGACAGGTTTTCATAGTTTACATCTTTTTGAGTTCAACAAGTTCCCTGTGCTTGCATGCTAGCTTTCAGTGTTACTCCAAAAGTTTTTGCACCATGTTTGGGGGTGCTTCATCAGATGCAGGGTGCATGGTGTATGGTTAGAAGTGAGCAGTTGACTGATCCGTGATGGACTTGAACATGTGGAGGTGGCTTACTCATTGATTGCTAGACCTTAGTTGGATACTTGCAAGGTATTTTTCCTTGGAGTGTTGAAGAACTTCAGATAGCTTGGGACATTCTTCATGATGGCCACATGTAGATTGGTTGCTTGCTTGAGACGACGCCCTACATTGGAGGAGCATTTGGCATTCTGAAGGAGGGCATTCGACCCTAGACGGAATTGGGTGGCTTGGATACTTGCATGGAGGCATAGAGTTGACTTGGGGACGCCTGGGGTTGCGATAGTGTTCATGAAAGTGGAGTGGACCCAATGGAGCACATGGCTTAGAAGGAGCATTGGACACATCTCATGGAGTGCCCTTGCATTGGAGCCTTGTTTGTGTATGACATCACATTGGAGCTTAAGGTGTAGCGCTTCATATGTGTGAGCCTACTTGTGTTTTTTAGGTTGAGCCTACTTGTGTTTTTTAGGTTGCCTGTAGAGGTTTAGGCCCACTTTATACTGTTCGCCTCCCTTACCTTTCATATAAATAGAAAAAGAAGAGAATCCTTCCATTCATTCTATGATCATCTTCTTCTGTTAGAGATGTGAGGAGAGTAGTGCACTAGTCTCTCTCTCTCTCAAATGTAATCTTAATTGTATCATCTCTCTTGTCTTGGAACGCTAGGGTTTCTTCAAGGATTCCTGGAGATTTCTAAGGTTAGAGTTTCTACCCTAAGGAGGCAAGGACTTAGGGTTTGGTGATAAACCCTAGGGTTGTACTTGTTGAAGGAGGGGAGAAGAGAAGATGTCCTACCAAGAAGGCTTGCTAGTCTCGATGCTAGCTTGTGGAGAATCTTTGTTGGAGCTTGGGTTTTCTTGGTTTTTTCCCTAGCTAGGTTTTTGGAGAGCTTGCAGGGTTGTACCAGCTTGTGATAATCTCAGGGTATGTACAACTTCATCTCTTGTGTGTGTGTGTGTGTGAAGTTATCAGCTGTCCAAAATTGTCTTACTGCAGATTTGATTTTCAGTCACCATTATCTTCATGATTTGGTAATTTCCAGCATTTGTATGTCTTGTTGATTTGACATAAGTTAAAGATGAAATTGTTAAGGGTTTTAACATTGATGTTGAAGAAAATAAGGCATATTTACTGCTATAGTAAAGTACATTTATGATCTGGTTTATGCTTCGATAAGATTGCCCCAGAGGGCTGAACCTCGTTAGAATACATTTGGTATCTTTTCTCTTGGATTGTCTTGTTGATTGGGATCGAAAAGAACTGAAATATTGTCCATTGTTTGCTTACGTAAATTATATTTAATATCATCCCTAAGGCTGTCAATTCACATGGACTTGATCTAGGAGACCTCTAGGAAAGAGGTGAAATTTCTGAATTTATCATTTCACAAAATTTCTACATGGGATCAAAGCTATCTTGTTGAAATCACTCTCTAGGTGAAAGAGGGAGTTGGTATTTCAGCTGTGGTGTACCCGGGAGAGGTGCTTGACATTGTTGAGGTTGTTGGGTGTGAAACCCTAGGTCGCTTGGGAGAAGCACTTGGACCCTAGAAAGTGTTTTGTCTACTTCATATATTGCTGATTTTTATGATTTCAGGATAGAAGGGATGGTTATGGTCTCTTGCTTGTCTTCTAACACTATGTCTAGTATTGGATGGCATGTGGATAGAGGAGCTTCAATACATATGACCTATGACAGATCATTATTCAATAGGTTTTAGGACCAAGAGGGAGGCATGAGTGTGAGCTAGGTGATGATGCTACTTTTCCTATAAGAGGAGTGTGTTCCATTTCCTTCCAGATGCCATTAGGTGATGTTCTTGAGTTGAGTGATGTTTTGTTTGTCCCTAGTTTGAAGAAGAATCTTCTTTTAGTTTCTTGTATGCCAGATCATCATTGTAAAGTTGCATTGGAAGGACAACATTGTTGAGTTTTGGGTACCTTGGAAAGTGGTCCCCTTGTGGTTGTGGGTCTCTAACCACAAGAGGGAAATATTTGTACCTATGTACTTGTACTTTATGTCTAATTCCACATTGACTTTATCCTAAGTCAAAAAGGTGGAATTTGTCACTTAAGGCAAAAGTGACAATTAATTCACTTTGTGGGTGAATTGAGGGACATAAAGTGAACTTAGGAAACTCAACTCAAAGTGGGTTTCTAAGTGAGGTAATTGTGAGAGGATCTCACCCATTGATTAGAGATGGCTAGGAGTGATCTAGGCCATTGATCTCTAGGTTTCCTTATGGATGGTTCAAGAGGGGTGCATAGGGAAAAGGGAGGCTCAATTCACTCATTTGTTCACTTGGAGAGTTTGGAGAGGAGCATTGAGAGGAGAATGGAAGCGTTGGATGAGGAAAGGTTGGGCGCCATCATTCATGGAGGGCGCAAGGAGGCTTAGGGCCTCATTATTTTGTGGTGTGAGTTCTTGCTTGGTGGAGGGCGCACTCTTGGAGGAGGGCGCAAGCTTAGCAGGCAGTAGTTGTACTTGAGCTATTGCAGATCTGAGTGGTTCAGTGTTGAGGCAGCATACAAGAGCTTCTTTGTATGCAAGGGTTTCTTCATTGGCCAAGGGAGGATCAAGGCCGCATCAGTTGAGTGGAATAGGCAACAAGGGAGAGAGGTTGCACTTACTTGGGCGCATTCTTCATGGAACCTTCTAGCCAAGCTTGAGAGGAGCTTGCTACTTGTACAGGTTCCATTGTATTTGTTTACTTGTTGTATTCCATGCTTGAGACATCACATATATACACTTTCATTGTAAACTGGTTTTCCCCAGGGGGGTTTTATCCAGGGTCATGTTGACCAAAAATACTTGTGTTCAAATTTCATGTCTGCTTAGTGTTTAAATCAGCAGTAGGAGCATGTTAAGATCCTAGAGTGCTATATGTTTTAAGGTTTGCATGTGCTAACATTCAGTTATTAAAACCACTTGCAAGGGCACCTTAAAAGAGCATATAACCATCAGTTGAAGGAAGATTTTTTAGCAGAAATAAACAGACCTGTTTGTTGTCCTAAAACAGACGCAAGGACGGATTTGGATAACTAAACTTAGAGCCCAACACGAGGTCATAAGACAGGCCTGTTGGCAGCCTTCATAGTTCCTCAAAAAATCTACAAGCATTGCACTATCAATGATTGTAGTCTATCTAGTCCGAGGACGTTAGCTAGAGGGGTGCGAGAGGGTGGCCTTCACAAGTTACCCGTTGATCCTATGGCACTTGTATATTCCAGTGAGAGGCTGGAAGAGCCTTCTATTTTTGAGGAGGCCTATGAGATGGAGTGGGGGGAGGCCGTGACAAAAGAGTATAACTCTATCCTACAAAATGATGTTTGGGAGATTGTATCGAGACCAAAGGGGAAGTCAGTGATTGATTTCAGGTAGTTGTACAAAGTCAAAAATGTGGTTGATGTAAGTATTGAAAAACACAAGGCAAGGTTTGTTGCTAGAGGGTTCTCACAGAAAGAGAGAGTCGATTATGATGCGACATTTGCACCAGTTGCCAGATACACTTCTATCCATACAATTCTTTCCCTAGCAGCATGTTTTGAATGGCACTTATATCAAATGGATGTGAATACCGCCTTCTTGAATGGACTGATTGAAGAAGTGTAAATTAATCAACTAAAAGGATATGAGATACATGGGCATGATACTCATGTTTGCAGGTCGAAGAAAGCTCTTTATGGGCTTAAGCAAGCACCACAAGCTTGGTACTCTAGGATTGATGAGTTCTTACTGAACTTGTGATTCACCAAGATTGTTGTTGATCCAAATCTTTACTATATTATGTTGATGTTGATTTAGTTGTCTTGGTTCTATATGTGGATGACTTCATCATTACAGTTCAGAGAAGCTCATCGTGTGGTGCAAGAAGAAATTGTTAAGTGAATTTGACATGAAGGTTATTGGTCTACTAGACTATTTTTTAGGGTTGGTAGTTTGGTTGGGCCCAATAGAGGTCTTCCTTGGGCATGAGAGAGATTTTAGAGAGATTCCATATGCAAGATTGAAAGCCCTTGGCTACGCCCCTTCCATCAAATCTAAAAATCTCTCGGGATGAGAGTGTTGAGTTGATTGACCCTTCACAATACAAGCAATTGATTGGTTCATTAATGTATCTAGTGAATACCAGGCTAAACATTTGCTATTTAGTGAATACACTAAGTCAATTTATGGTTGCTCCATGGAAGACACAGTGGTTGCAAAGTATGTGCACAAGTATCTAAAGGGCATTGTTCATTGTGGCATCAAGTGTACAAGAGATGATGGATTGTTACTACATGTATTATGTGAATCACACTGAGCTAGTGTCATTGAATCTAGGAAGAGCACTTCCATTTTTTGTTTCAGCTTGGGGTCAGGATTGATATCCTAGTTTTAGCAAGAAGCATGTAGCAGTTGAATTGAGTTCAGCAGAGGCAAGGTACATAGTAGCATGTTTAGTGAGTTGTATGGAAGTATAGCTTCACAAGTTGATGGTTGAGCTAGGAGATATGAGGTTGGAGCTAACAGTTGTGTATTGTGATAATCAAAGTTGCATCAAACTCTCTGAAAATCCCGTGTTTCATGACTACTTCAAACATATTGAGATCCGATATCATTTTTAAAGAGACAGAGTACAAAAGGGTATTATAGCCCTTGACTACATTCCTACAGAACTACAAGTTGCCAACACACTCACAAATCCCTTAGCCAAAGGGAAGTTTGAGATGTTGAGGGAGTTGACTAGCGTTGATGAAAACACTTTCCTCATAAAGAGGGATTATTATCTTTTTGGGTTACTCCAAAATTGTTTACACCATGTTTGGGGGTGTTGCATGAGATGTTGGGTGCATGGTGTATGGTTAGCCCTTGATTGATCCATGATGGACTTGTCGTGTGGAGGTGGCTTACTCATTGATTGCTAGACCTTAGTTGGATACTTGCAAGACATTCTTCCTTAGAGTATTTGAGATCTTCAAACAACTTGGGACATTCTTCATGATGGCCTAATGACAAATGTAGATTGGATGCTTGCTTAAGAGGACACCCTGCATTGGAGGAGGAGTGTTCGACATCTCGGAGGAGGACGTTGACCCTGTTATCCCCGATTTCTAGGGATAACTAGGAGATCGTGTCTCGAGGCCCACAAGTCCTAGACATGGAGTACCGAGAGCAGGATTGACCTGAGCATGGCTCTAGAGGGCACATCCTTTTCGTCTTTCATCAGATTCGTCTTGTCAGCAGCAGCAGCAGCATCCATCACCATCGGCTTGGTCTTGTATCGGAAAAGATTCTTGCTCCATGAGGTAATTGATCCAGGTATCATGGTATGTGTCACTTTTGACCATTATAACCTTTAAATGTATGCATCTAATTCCTTTTATTTCTGACGACTGCTTGGATCTTACATGGACCCACTTGACCATGCTTGGGGAGATTGACTGGGTGCCCTAGCAAGCTTGTACCCATAGGTTTTGGTTTGCCACTGGGGGGTTTCTAAAGAGCCATCGTCCGCTCCCATCATACCATCACTTTTCCATCTTGTCTCTCGCTCATCTGTCCCATTCCCCTTGTCCGGGCATTAGGATGATCTGTTTGTGGGG
>ML786468.1:347100-365585 GCA_009831015.1 Picea engelmannii | reverse complement strand
TTGAGCTATTGAATGATATATCAGGGCTTTTATGCATATGTTTGATAAAATTGATGATGAAATGTGATTGACATTGCTATGATCCCTGTGACTAATGAGCCCATGGAGGGCGTAGTTTTTGATGTGCAGGACCATGCCCGACGAACAGGTACCACGTGGACCGGTACACATGGAGAGATGATTAGTTCGGATCTCCATGGGGCTGAAGAGCCCATCAGATGGTTGTTGAGACCCCATCAGAGGGGCAGAGACAGGACAGTGTTTGACCAAGGTCTTGCACCGGAGAAGAGGAGGACGTCCCATCAGGGGCACTTTGGCTGAGCCAGGCCTAGGGGGATTGACCCACTTGCAGTGGAGCGTTGGCCCCAGATGACCCAGGACGTCACCAGGAGGCTTGTGACGTCATCATGAGCATATGGCAAATGGACAGGGTTGTTAGCACGTGTGGCAGTTTGGAAGAGCCCAAGGAGGGCTAACGTTTGGCTTCTGGATGCTTCACTGGCCCCAAAAAGACCTAACGTCTCCCTCAGGAGGGCTTGAGGTCTCACTTTTTGCTCATTTAGGGTTTTAAAAGAACATTTAATGTAAAAATAGTATGATTTTGGTTTATAGCCTTGTCGGCTAATTTTTATGACCTAAATTTAATTAAAGGTCATTGATACAGTATATATTGAGGAGTTTTATCCTCATTTTGATATAACACACAACTCACTCTCCTAGTGAGATCTGATTTTTGCGCCATTGTTGGGTATTTCATCTTTTGAGTGAGGCGCACTTGTTGAAGGAAGGCTTTTCTTGGCATTTTTGGCATTTCTCTTGAAGGAAGGTTTACAACTAGGGTTTGCAATGCTATTTCATCATGATATGTAAGTGTTTTTTCTGCAAAACTTCTTAATTGAATGGTTGTAGTCTTATATTCTTGCATTTATTATAAATTTTGTTGATTTTAAAACCCTAGGGGACAAACACACAAGTAGTTCATTGTCTCATGTCCCCTAAGAGAGAAATTCTCAGCCATTGAAGAAGGAAGGAAGAGCCTAGCCATTGCTACACTCTTGTTACTTCTTCCCCTGTGCTAGTCGTACCTTTTAAAGGTCAAGAAGGAGAAGACGTCCCAGGCCTAGGTTATCTACACCTAGGGTCGTCCTGCTCCTAGGGTTTGGTGATAGGGCCTTGCCTTTGTAACACTCTCCCTCACCTCATTGTCGTGTCTTGATGCTAGCCGTTTTTGCCAAGATAAACCTAAGGAAGGAGGAAAGAGCACGAGGCCTTGCTTAAGCAACACCGGAGTGAACCTCTTTCCCCTAGGGTTTTGATTCTGGGGCCCTGCCATTGCAGCACCTCAAAACCCTTCCCTCTCGTCCTTAGCCTTTTTCCCTTCAACCTTGCATCCTCTCTTGAATTGACTCCATTTACCCTTAGGCACTGATCTTAGGTCTCCAACGTTGAAGTGATAGTGGTCAAACAAACTCTTAAAACTCTTATAATTTGAAAGCCTAACTAACTACTAACCTTAAAAAGGTTGACGTCATTCTTGGTTATTCCATCTTGACGCAACGTTTTGTCTTTATAAGCAATTAGATGGTGTTTTGAAGCATTTATTGAGTAAGGGATTGATTAGATACACTATTTGCTACATCATCTCGATATTTATTGATGAATTGATATTGTTCTATTGCTATTATTGATAAACATTGATCTCGTCAATATCTATTGTCATAATTGCTAATATATTGATATCAGATAGTTGTATGAAGTACTAACCCATTGAATCATAGCATGCATGTATTGTTTTGTTGTTGCTTTGTTCCGGGCAGGTGTTCTCATTTGGGCCTACACTTCATTATTGGTTGTTTAGCCGGACTATCTGCTCTTGGTGGTAACCTGTGAGGAGGGAATTTTACTTTGACTTTTATACCTTAGCCTCTTCAAAACCCCAGGTTGTCGGGGACGTCTCCCCTGGGCCTAACCTCCCTAAAGAGAAAGAACCTCCCCATTGAGGTGACATTGGGTGGGGTAGGTTCCTGTTACGCCAGTTTGGCCTCTATCTCCTAGCCTTTTGACCAAACTACAAACTGTGCAATAACAAACCCCTAGGTAGCATGGGGTGGCTTGGATGCTTGCATTGAGACATGGAGTTGACTTGGAGATGCTTAGGTTATGACAGCGTTCATGTAAGTGGAGTGGACCCGATGGAGCACATGGCTTAGGAGGAGTGTTCCAATCCTTCAAGACTTGTAGGAGGAGCATTGGTGGACACATCTCATGGAGCACCCTTGCATTGGAGCCTTGCTTGTGTACATCACCTTGGAGTTTGACATGTGTACCCTTGCACTGTAGCAACTCACTTGTGTGGACCTACTTGTGTTTTGTAGGTTGTTTGTAGAGGTTTAGGCCCACTTTATATTGTTCACCTCCCTTACCTCTCATATAAATAGAGGAATGAGAGAGTCATTTCATTCATTCTATGATCATCATCTTGTGTTAGAGATGTGAGGAGAGGAGCACAATAGTCTCTCTCTCTCTCAAGTGTGTTCTTCATTGTATCATCTCTCTTGTCTTGGATTGTTAGGGTTTCTTAGAAGATTCTTGGAGATTTCTAGGGTTAGGGTTTCTACACTAAGGAGGCAAGGAGTTAGGATTTGGTGATAAACACTAGGGTTGTACTTGTTGAAGAAGAGGAGAAGAGAAGGCCTCTTGCCAAGGAGGCTTATCAGTGTTGATGTTAGCTTGTGGAGAATCTTTAGTGGAGCTAGAGTTTTCTTGGTTTTCCCTAGCTAGGCTTTTGGAGAGCTTGGAGAGTATTACCAACTTGTGATAAGTTGAGAGTATGTACTTGAACTTCATCTCTCTTATATATATACATATATATATATATATATGAAGTTTTCAGCTGTCCAAAATTGTCTTATTGCAGATTTGATTTTCAACTATCACTATTTTCATGAATTGGTCATTTCCTTGCTGATTTGACATAAGTTAAGGCTGAAATTGTTAAGGGTTTTATCATTGATCTTGAAGAAGGGAGGGCAGATTTATTACTGTAATAAATATTGTCATAAAGTACATTTCAGATCCAGTTTATGCTTGATAAGATTGCCCTAGAGGGCTGAAACTTGTTGGCATACATTTGGTATTTTTTCTCTTGGATTGCCGTGTTGATTGGAGTTGAAAATAAGTGAAATATTGTCTGTTGTTTGCTGCTGTAAATTATATTTCAGATCAGCCCTAAGGCTGTAAATTCATAGGAACTAGATCTAGGCAGTGGGAAACCTCTAGGAAAGAGGTGAAATTTCTGAATTTGTAATTTCACAAAATTTCTGCAATATTTGATGCCCGCATGGGAGGATGACAGCCCCAAAAGGGTACTTTCAGTGTTTCAAGACTTGTTTTTTGGGTAACTTTCTATTTTTAGAAAGTCCATATTTTTGGAAACTGATCACATTTTTGGATACACTTTATTAAGAAGGGCATGCATGTCAGTTTTGGTGATGAATGGAGAAAATGTGATTTTTTGTTCTTTCTACTTTTTGTTTTTTTTTTTTCAAATTGGACATACCTTTTCTAGATACCCTTTATGGCAAACAACATGGGTGCCAAATTTGGTGGCAATCAAAGAACATGCACTTTTGCGCTTTTTGCTTTTCAAAAAATAACGTGTGCCCCCCTAGCAGTGAAGATGGGTTTCAGTTTTCAAAAGATTCTGAGCACTTTGGTATTTTCCAATGCAATATATTTTTTGATGTGAATATGTGTGCCCTAACCCAGTGCCAGCATGTGCTTTTTTGTGGTCCTATCCTATCAGCAGCTTTTGGAGAAGTGCGCCCCACTTAAGATGGGCATGGACTTCCTATTTTCAAATTAGAGTTGACTTTTTCCATGCATGGAAAAGAGTGCCCTAGAGGACTATTGATTTTGTAGCTTCGGGAGGTATTCCACTAGAGGCCAAGGTGTCAGGCAAGTAGGAATTTTCGTTGGCACCAGTTTTGCTTTCGTTTCGTCAAAATCGGCCTAGAAATGAGGCTAGGGCCTCATGGACAAGATGATGGCTCTTGTGGGCTTGTGATGGGGTTCCACACCCACAAGAGGAGATTAAAATATTCTAATTTAATGTTGACTTGTGAAAGGGCTCTTTGACACACCCTTTTGGACTTGTATTAATAAAGATCAAGTCATTGTGACATTAGATCATTGTGCATAATGGAGTTAGCATAAGTGAGGTGCACTTGTGCTAGGAGCTTGGAAATTTCAGCAAGGCGAAATCTGCAATTGTGACAAATCTGGCCTAGGGTTTGGGGTGATTTTTCTGTTTCAGTTTTTCAGCCAAGGAAGGCTTCTTTCTTAGCCAAGAAGGCACATGTGTGAGGTCACACATGTGAGAGGGAAGCCGCACGTGTGAAAGACAGCTCACACGTGTGAGCAACAGGCTTGGAGACATTGGTATCTCAAATACTCTCATCACAGCTATTATGCCCCCTTTGAGACTATCCTCGGTCACCTTTGTACAACACATAGGTTGTAAGACTTCATCAGAAGCACCAATGGGGTGAAGCAAGGGTGCCCCCTCTTGCCCACCTTATTTGGAATCCAGATAGACAAGTTGGAGTCATTCTTGCACTAGCTCATTCAGCTATTTGATGGTTCTCTCCTCCATCAAGTTTTGATTTCCATACTCCTTTGAGTTGACAATGTGGTCCTCTTAGCCTCCACCCCTGAGGGTATACAAAGGCAGTTCGACCTGTTACCCCCCCAGTCTAGGGATAACTAAGGAGATGATGTCTCGAGGCCCACAGGTAGCAGACATGGAGTGTCAAGAGCCCGATGCATAGCACAGCCCATAGAGCCCCTCTACTTCGCCTTAGCTCGCCATCATCATCATTTTAGCAGAGCAGCATCCACTACACTGGCTAGGCTCCAAGAAGACAATAGGTCTTGCTTCATGAGGTAACAAGTCTGGTCCCATGGTAAGTTTCACCTTAATATTTGAAGCATTTGAACATGTTGCAAAGAATCATTTCTTGATTATGGAACGTTTGCTTGGAAATTATACCTTTTGCCTAGTTTCAACTTGGTGGTTGACATGGTTTCCTAGTAAGTTGGTCACCCTCGGGAAAAGGGTTACTACTGGGTGGTTCCTTGAAGGGTCAATGTACCAGTCCCCACTCATACTTACCACTTTCCACACTTCTTTCCTTATGTTTCCTCATCTTTTGGGTTTTTGGGCTCAATGACACCAAAAAGGGCTTGTACCTCATTTCATGGAAAGAAGGGGCTAAAGGCCCAGAGGTGTTGTAGCTGGCAAAAGTTAAAAGCCAATGAATTATCCCTCTAGATGCTCTCCCTAAGGTCCTGAGAACAATGAAGCGCTTCTCCATAAAAATCAAGGACCTTCTAAAACATATAATTAATAAGCGTCCCGCTTGTTGGGGGAAAGCATTTGCGGTGTCCTTTACTTTCCATTGCATATGGCACTCAACGTGTTCCTAACTTCAAGTGGCATTGCGGTGCTCTTTACTTTCCATTACACATAGCACTCAATGTTCGGACCATAATAAATTAAAGGCAAGGGCTTGGAAAAAGGTTGCATTGCAAACAAGGGATGCAACACACCCTCCACAAAGGCACCCATAAATGAGACAATACAAACCCTTGATATGTCAAGAACCCCATGCCCAGAAGTCTTCACCAACCCACCTCATACTCATCACATGATCTAGATAGGGTCTTCTCAGGAAACATTCCTTAACTTGGGGATTGGATTACCCAATAAGGCACCATGACACCCCTGCCATACCTAAATTTGGCAAAACTTATAAGGTCTTTGAGCATTTGTTTAGTTTGAAAAGGGGGGTTTGATGCACATGTTTGGGTGGTTCTTTTGTTAAATGTGGCTTGTTATCCCCCACTTTTAGGGATAACTAGGAGATCATGTCTCGAGGCCCACAGGTCCTAGACATGGAGTACCGAGAGCAGGATTGACTTTAGCATGGCCCTGGAGGGCCCACCTTTTCTTTCTTCCAGCACCTTTATCTTGTCAGCAACAGCAGCATCCATCACCATTGGCTTGGTCTTGTGTCAGAGATGGTTCTTGCTCCATGAGGTAATTAGTCTGGGTATCATGGTATGTGTCAATTTGATCATCAAAACCCATGAATATGTGCATTTGATTCCTTTTGTTTCTAACAAATGCTTGGATCTTACACTTGCCTACTTGACCATGTCTGGGGGGATTGACAGGATGCCCTAGTAAGCATGTGTCCTTGGTTTCGGTTTGCCATTGGGGGGGATTTCTGAAAAGCGATCGTCCGCTCCCTTCACAGCACCACTTTTTCATCTTGCTTCCCGCTCACCTATCCCATTCCACTTGTCTGGGCAATGGGTTGACCTATTTACAGGATTGCACCTTACCTCGTGGGAAGAAGGGGCTAAAGGCCCAGAAGGTAAAAGCAAGTTGGCAAAAGATAAAAACCTAAGAATAAAACCTCGAGATGCTTCGCCTAGGGATCCCCGAGAAAGCAATAAAAGGCTTCTCAGCAAGAAACAAGAGGGACTCGTAAAAATAACAAAAAAAAGACCTAGTCAGAGGATAGGGGGTCTCATTACGAGCCAGCCTATTAGGTCCATGGGTACCTAGCAGTATGACATTACCACCAGCTGGTTACCACACCAGGGTAGTGACTCTTGGTTGCATGGCCAAGGGAAAGGGGGTCTCATCACGCGCCAGCCTTCACATTTCTGCAAAAGTACTTGTGGGTAACACTGTCACCACTGGTCACCACGCCAGGGCAATGTCCCCTGATTAGCCTCTTGAAGAAAAAAGCAATATAAAAATAAAAGAATAAAAGGAAAGAATAAAGGCATGGGCTTGGAAGGATTTGCATCCAGGACAGGTGTAGCTCGCCTTCTACAAAGGCACCCACAGGTAAAGCTTTGCATCCTCTACCCTCACTGCACCCACTTGCTTGGACATCCCTTGACCACATCACCCACTTGCATGGCTTGGATGAGGTCTCTTCCAGAAACCTTCCTTTTCCAGTGGACACTAGCCCAATAGGACGCCCTGTCATTTTCTCCAAATGTGTATTGCAGGCTTGTGTAATGTCTTTGAGCTTTAACTGATGTATTAGGGATTTTATGCACGTGTTTAATAATATTGATGATGAGATGTGATTGACATTGCTATGATCCCTGTGACTGATGAGCCCATGGAGGGCGTAGTTGTTGATGTGCAGGATCATGCTCGACGAACATGTACCATTTGGACCAGTACACATGGGGAGATGATCAGTTCGGACCTCCATGGGGTTGAAGAGCCCATCAGATGGATGTTGAGACCCCATCAAGGGGCAGAGACAGGACAGAGATAGATCAAGGGCTTTGCACTGGAGAAGAGGAGGACGTTCCACCAGAAGCACCCTGGCAGAGCTTGACCTAGGGGGGTTGTGCCCTTTTTAGTGGAACGTTGGCCTTGGAAGGCCTAGGACGTCACCCATGAGGTCCATGACGTCATCCCTACTTCATGGACGTTTTGGCAGATGGACAGGGCAGTTTGGCACGTGTGGCAGCTTGGAGAGCCCAAGGGGGGCTAACATTTTTCTCCTGGAGGCTGCATTTGCCCTAGAAGGGGCTAACATCACCCTAGAAAGGGGATGACATCCTTTTGTTGCTTGATTAGGATTTTAATTTGTCATTTAATGTAAAACAGTATGATTTTTAGTATTTTGGCCTTGTCGGCCTTTTTATGACCTAAAAGTAAAATTAGGTCATTGATACAGTATATATTGAGGGTTTTTACTCTCATTTAAGAGGTCATCTTTCACTCCCTCATTAGTGAGGTCTGAAATTTACGCCCTATTCTAGGGTTTTGGCTGAAATAGTGAGGCGCACTTGTTGAAGGAAGATTTTCTTGGCATTTTTGGCATTTATCTTGGTGGAAGGTGTTACAACTAGGGTTTGCTACTTGATTTCTTGGTTAAATGTAAGTAAATTTCTGCAAAACTTCTTGAATGAATGGTTGTAGTTTTATTTCTCTTGCATTTATGGTTATAAGTTGTTGAATAAACCCTAGGGGACAAGCACACATTGTAGGTCCTTGTCTCATGTCCCTGTCAAGATTTTTAGCCATTTTATTTGCTGAAATGAGATAGAGACTTGCCATAGAAACACTCTACTCTTTCATGCTGAAGAGGATTGAGCCTAGCCTTAGCTACACTCTTTCCCCCTCTTCATATGCTAGTCGTTTTACTTCTCTAAGCTAAGAAGAAAAAGACGCATCAGGGCCTAGTTCAGCTACACCTTGATGAGCCGTTTTTTCTAGGGTTTGTTGGTAAAGCCTTGCTTTAGCAACACGTTACCTCGCAAAACCTCGTCTTAGTTCTATGCCATCTTCTAAGCTAGCCATTCTTGCCATTAAGTTAAGGAAGGAGGAGAGAGCATTGAGCCTTAGTTCCCCTACACCAAAGTGAGCCTCTCTCCCCTAGGGTTTTGACTTTGAGGCCTTGCCATAGCAACACCTCAAAGCTTTACCTTCTAGTCCTTAGCTTTACTATCTTTTTGATCCTTCAGCTCCTGCGTCCTCTCGTTGACTCCATTAACCCTGGAAACGCACTGATCGAAGACCGAGCTTGTGAATGTTATGATCAAAACAACTCTCAAAACTTTGAATGAAACCCTAACTACTAACCCTAGCTTAGAAACTAACCATACTACCCTATGGTTGTCATCCCTAGCTATAAATATCATTTGTGCAGCTAACATTTCTCTTATAAGCAATTGAATGGTGGTTTGAAGGCATTAATTGAATGAAGTGTTGATTGTTACATTGAATGCCACATTTTTTTAAGCATTTATTGAAGAAGTGACATTATATATCATTGTTATTTTATAAACATTGACTTCATCAATATTTATTATCCAATTGCTTATATGTATATCAGATAGTCATTGATTTATATGAAGTACTAACCAAGTGAGCAAGCTTGCATATATCAGTTTCTTGTTGCTTTGTCTCAGGCAGGTGCATCTCTCTTTTTGGGTTATACTTTATTATTGGTTGTTAGCCGGACTATCTGCTCGGTGGTGACTTGTGAGGGGGGAAACTTATCTTTGCCTTATAATCCTTTGCCTTCCCAAAACCCCAGGTCACCGAGGATGTCTCCCCTGGGCCTTACCTCCCTAAACAGAAAGAACCATCCCATTGAGGTGACATTGGGTGGGATTGGTTCTAGTTACGCCAGTTTGCCCTTTCTTCTCTATCATTTTATTCTTACTACAAACTGCACAATAACATAGCTTACTTGGCATGATACTTGTGACTTGTGGACCCTTGGAGGACGTACTTGTTTGTCTTTTCAGGACCTTGCCCACGGGATGGACATTGGACCCCACATGAGGAAGACCATGGATGATGATGATGATGATGATGATGGCTAGGATTTTGATGGATGAGATGGTTTCGGAGGTGGCTTGACACGAGGAGACCCATGGCAGGGCATTTTGGCACATGAGAGCATGACACATGGCCTTTGGAGGCTCAACGTCTTCCTTCTTCATGATTGACATTGCATTATGAGGGCTTAAGTCACCCTTCTAGGGCATGACATCACCTTATTATGGTTTATTTTGATGTAAATTTTATATTTTGAATTTATGAAAAGATAATTAAGGGGTCGGCCCCTCTTGTAGAGACATGACTGTTCACTTGAGTCTCTTGGATGGCTAGCCAAATTTCATTTTGGATCATCACTTCTTCTCACCATTTGTGAGAGAACAAGTCTGAAATTTTTGCCCTATTTGGCTATCTCTCTCTTCTACATTCATGCGACTTGCTTGGAGGATCTTTTTGTGGATGCTTTTGCTGATTTTTTGGATGGAATTTCTGCAATTAGGGTTTATTCTCATGCTATCTTGATGAAGTAAGTGAAATTTCTGCAATTATTATCTTTGTGCTATCAAATGTTCATGGTAATTTCTCTTTTTCATGCTAGACGTCTTGTTTGGTGAAACCCTAAGAGAGGAGCATAAGTGTTTCCTCCTCTCACAAGGTTAGTCTTGTTCAAAATTGGTGAAATCTCCTTGCTAGGGTTAGCATCCTAAAGCCCTAAAGTGCTAGCACTTTAGGATTTTCTCCCCAGACTCTTGATTTTGACCTAGTTGAAGTACCTAAGAAGGGAGAAAAGGTTGCTAGAGCCCAAAAGTGCTTGCATTCTAGCAATCCTTCTCCAAGGTTTAAACCCTAAGGCCCTAATGTGCTAGCACCTTAAAGTTTAAACCCTACCTCTTAGTCTTTGCTAGCTTCATCTCCAAACATATTGCATTGCTGTTATAAAGACTCCATAGCCCTCAAAGGCACTAATCTTCAAGCTCTCTTATAGTGAAAGTGATCAACAAACTCTCAATTTTCATTCTCTCAAGCTTCCTACTAACTTTACTAACACTAACTTGAGCTAATTCTCTAATAAACTTGCTGTTGTTGCAAAAGTTTGTTACAGCCAGATTAACATACACTAATTTGCTGCATACATTGCTCTAATAGTGGCCTAACATACCCAAAATTTGCATCTAACGATTGGACAGTGTTCTATTGAGTTAATGCTAAGTTTTCATGGTAAATTGTTGCAATTCTGAAGTGTATTTCTTGCTGCTGTTATAATTTATCTATTGTTGTTGTACTACTGTAATCAGCTGCAGCCTGCAATTTCATAACAGCCATAGTGATCTTTGTTGTCTAGTGTCTTAAAGAGGTATTACTTGCATACTTGTACTTGGAAATCACCATATATATGTTATAAGTGTTATTGTTCCAGGCAGGTACTCAAACAGCTTCATACCTCTCTTTTCCTTTGACCTAGACCTTGACTTAGGTGATCAAGAGAGGGGACAGTAGGCTTGGCTAACAAACTTGCTACTTTGATCCCTTAAGGTCACCAGGGAAGCCTCCTCTGTGGTGGACCCCCCCCATCACTAAAATGTGGGGATTTCTTACTAAGGTGATAGTGGTAGGATATCCTATAGTTACGTAAGTTTTGGTGATCTTGTGTTGGGTTTTACACGACTACAAATCCTGTAATAACATGACTCTTTCAAAAATTTTGCGACCTTCGACAGTGATCCTTGGTAAAACCAAGGTTGTGATTTTCAATTGTTCAAAGAAGATCCTCACAAATTTTCACTCCTACTTCAAGGGGGAGGAGGTTGAGATTAACATTGCTTACACCTATCTCGGGGTTCAAATCTCAAGGCCCAAGTTTGGGTTGAGACAGGTTCTCCAAGCCCAAGTTAATAAGGGTTATAGATCTCTCACCCTTCCAGAGAGACAGTGTTTCCAACACCACTTTTAGGACATCTCGTCCAAACTGGACCTCAAGGATTCTATCATCAAACCTACAGTTGTATATGGTTTGTGAGTGTAGGGGCCTAGCCTACTCAAGTCAGATTGGGCCCAAACAGAGAGAGTCCAAACCCTCTTGCTTCATCGCATTATTAGATGCAAGAGGACAGTGCCCTGGCCCATCATTCAGGCAAAGTTTGACACACACCCTTTCCATATCAAGATCATCTTCAGACTAGTAGAGTTGTTGCATCATCTCCAAAGCTTTGTTGACTCATCCACTAGTAGGGACTAATATCCTTATCTTGCCTATTGCTCATCGAAGGCCATTACCCAACCTACCCCTCCTCAAGGAGATCAAGAGGAAAGTGACCACGTGAATAATTGTGAGTTGTTCAAACACCAATAATAACTCCCTAATCAATTGTTTTGAAATAGAGTTATGCAAGCTTGGTGACTTCGACAATGTGGAAGAGTATTTGTCTCAACTACAAAATGCACACCAACTTCAGGGACATTAGTGGACGAGACAAGGAGTCCAACTACAATAGCATCCTTCTCGGCGATCTCACACTAGCATATCAATGATTGACTCTCCTAAAGGTCATGCAGTTCACCTTAAGGGGGATGTTAACATATAGAACATTGACTTATTTCCCTTCATTGAGCCACCCTTTACGTCAAGTAGTATATGGATTGCCTTCCTTGTGGTAAGCTATGCGTAGGCATTCTTTTTACTTACACATTGTCTTTTGTTGCATAAGATGAAGTTATCATTAAGAAGGAATTATCATGATGTCCCTTCATTACCCCTAAGTCAATCTTTGATTTGTAAACTGCCATGGATATTCCACAAGAACTGTTCGTCACAACAGATCTTATAATATTCCGAAATCTTAGACTATGCAAACTAATTTTCCTTAGATCCCAGATTAGTTAATTACTAGCTTTGCTTGAATTTCTGAAATAATTGAATTACGAAAATTAAAGAAATGAGCAAAAGAACACACCATCCACACACAAATGAACACAAGATATATCCTGGGAAACCCAATACGAGAGAAAAACCCAGCTAGAAGGTGAGGCCTATGCTCTGCTCTCTTTCCTTCAGATATGGAAATGTAGATACAAAGAAAGAGGCACTCACTCTGCAGTTGCCTTCGACACCATGGCCTCTACAGCTGCTATAGAATCGTTTCCCCCTCTATTATGCTCTCAACATACCACCACTAGTTGTTTTTCTCAACTATGGTACAAATACAATGCTAAGGAATGGAACCCTTTCTCCTCCTAGAAGCCTGGTATTTAACATAGCCTGATAGTCGTCTAGGCTTAGGGTTTTGACTTCCTCAACCCTCAATTAGTGATAAGGTTTGGACCTTCTAGAATCTTCTTGAAAGTCCACACGTGGTTAGCCCTATATGTGTTGGTAATAGGGGTTGATGTGGCATCCACTCGTACCATGGTGGTCAACAAGGTAGGTCAACTTATAGGAGGCATAACTTTCTCATACGAGCTCTGATTGATGTGATTTTCGCACCGTTGGAAAGGTCTCGGTGTGTAGATCAACGTGAAGAGTATGGGCACTAGTTCTAGATGTTGTAACCCCAAAAAATGTCATTTAATGCCTCAAAATGGCTTCAGAAGTTTTCGACCCCAATTTTCCAAACTCGGACCTGCCACTAAAATGGCCCTGCAAGCCGATTCCTCCAATTTTTTCCACCCAAAAACTACCAAGATAGATAGAAAATTATATGATGAACCAATCCGGATCAATATTAAGGCGGGATATTAGTATATAATATTGACTTTGGTCTTATTATCGTTAATGTAAATAAAATAAAATATATTATTATTAAATACTTGGGTCTGATTGAAAGGTCACAACCCCTTCCCATATTGCAATATATAATTGGGTTATTTTCTATAGTATTGAAATCATCACTTATGAAATATTGTGTTTATTAATATATTTGCCTATGAGCACATATCATTGAGTTACGTAATTATCTCTACAGAAAAGGAATCTGGTTTAAAACATCACAAGGAATAGGGTTTTAAACTTTAAATGATACGGTTTTGGAGGATTGATATTGGACAAACAAGTATCTTCAAATAGGTCGAACACCAGGAAGACATTCACTCACACATAGATCAAAGATAGTGACACCGGTGTTTACGTGCTTAAACAACCTCACAATGGGAAAACAATGCATGACACTAAGATAATTTAATGTGGAAAATAATTTACATCAAAACATCCCTCAAATTAATCAATCAACAAATGATCCGTCATGCTCTTTAAATAGAGATCATAGACCAATATGGCGTTAAGCCATGGATCAAGTGTTGTAATATCGATAAGATGTTGAACCATTGGATCACTCATGTATAGTACATGATTGTGGCCATTGGATTGATAAATTACAAAAGCACACTATAGAAACACACTAAAAGCACATTTGACTTAAAATCATATTAGACCAAATTGACCCTAAAATAACTCCTAGTGTCAAAATATCCTAACATCCCCTCTTAAGAACAACTTGGAAGTTGCGATAGAAATGAAGGATTTACAAAAGTAATAAAGGAGAGGAAATAAGGCATTAGAGCCTATCCCCCCTTGATGACAACTTCTTGAACTCCTAAACATAGACCAAAGATGTAGAAGGTGTTGAAATGAAGGTAATATTCACTTGTGGTTAGTTCACAGTATGGCTAAGTTACTTAACATTATGGCTAAGCGCCCTCATTATTGTATTACTAGGTGATGGTTTAATAACCAACATAGTCAACATTATTTTATATTATTTTAGGTGGCTAAGGTCGACCTAGGCATTTATGTGGATCCATAACCACCTCATGGGTGAAGGCACCCCAACCTCTTAAGTTGTGTATAAATACACAACTTATGAGTCTTTTATACTATCATATTGATTCATTTGTGATTGATACTTTTGCCTAAGTGTGCCATATCTCTTGTTTTCTTCGTCGTGGGTTCACTTCTCTTTATGTGATATTTACGTTCAACAGTTAATGCTAGATTAGGGTTTGTTGAAGTGTTCATCGTAGATCCATGATCTCTTTATCGTTCCAACATGGTATTAAAGCTAGCATGGACTGTTCCTTCTCATCGGCGTTGTTTTGGGGTTGTTTCGGGTCTGAAAGTAGAGATTTTCAGTAAACCTTTTGGGACAATAACAGATTTCTAGGGTTTTTTACCCTCTCTTTCAGCAACAACCTTCTTTGATAGTTTTTTATCTTTTCAATGGCTTCAAGGTTATCTTCCGTAGATTTGTGCACTTTTTAAGCAAGAACCCTCCTCCTTTCTCCTTTTTCCAACCAAAACACTCTAGTTTTGTGGGTTGTTTCAGGTCTAAAACAAGGGTTTTTTCAGCACTATTTCAGGAGAGCAATGTTTCTTTTAGGGGTTTTACCCTCTTCACCACCAACGCCCTCTTGTTTTTTGATGTTTTTTGGTGTTTTTTGGTTTTCCAGTGAATTAAAGGGATCCTTTTTGCAAATATGTACTCTTCTAAGGCAGTACACCCTATCTTTTTCTCTGTTTCTACCAAAATTCACAGTTGTTTCATTGGAACAACACTGGTATTATGTGGTTTTCTCCTATTTTCCAAGGTTTTTTTTTAAACTTGTGTTGGTGGCACTATCATTGCAAAACCAAGATTTCAGAATTACTCTTTTACAAGAGAGATCCAGAGAGTTATTGGCTAGAAGCATAGCCCTAAAGCACTACGGATCTAGGTTTGTCTAATTTCTTCTTTAGGGCTTTCGAGAATTGTTGGGTTATTCAATTGATCTATGAGACTATTAACTAGTGTCATTTGCCCCAAGTGTTGCAGAACTAGGGTTCCTACATGAACTTGTACTGTAGGTTTCAAACCATTCTTAGCCCCTTTTGCAAGTTTTCTTGAGGTCTTCACAGAGACTTCCTTCTGCTAGATTGGATGCATTATTTCTTTGACATACATATGGTCGTGTACTTTGAAGATCAAGTTGTACCAAATTCAAAAGATGATATTCTTGGTATTGACTCCACCTTATTTGCAGACATCCTTTGTATTTCAGGGGTTAATACCTTTCTATTGGATGTTGTGGTTGGCGATGTGAGGCTTACTCCACAATTTCTACTAATGATGCATAGTGACTCTAACAGGCCTATGGCTTCTTGTTTGCAAAGAGAGGCCCCTCTCATCTCTCCTTCGACGCAATTTCCACTCACAAGTCCATAGGATATGTCCTACTCTATTTTATCAATAAGTTTATGGATGATTCTAAGCTTCTTTCAGTGGATCAACTTGTTTACGTGGATCATTGTCTTCCAACAATGATATTTGTCCTCATTAAAGATACTATATGCAGGATCATACAGTGTTTCACATGGATCTTGTCTTTCTCCACTGTGATCTCAATTTCTCTTAGATGTACTTTCAGTGGCAACTTCAATCTCGTCAAAAGACTATGCTCCTTGTTGCGCCTTCCGTTGACCAACATACTTCAATGGCTCCTCCTTTCAAACTTCAACCAAAAACCACCTTTACCCAATTGTGGAACCGTGTTGGTATTGGTACTATGGTGTTTTGGGGAGGTTCTATCCAATGTTGTAAATATCACTTAGGGGAATATATCGTCAAGGGTCTAGAAAGATAGTTATCAGAAATATTGGAGAAAATACCGAGAATTATTGAAAATTCTCAACAAGAATAAACTTGGACCTGAAAAACTCAAAGAATATATTTAACAAATTAGCAACATGAAAAACTTAGAGAAATCAGAAATATCGAGAGAAACTGGAGATATATGCAACATTGGTTCTATCTTCAAATGGGTTGCATTCAACATTAAGGAGGGAAGGTGTGATCTAATGCTTTCTCTTCCTCGCCTCATGTCCATCTTCAAGGAAGATGTTGTGCATAGGACCAACCCTATGTTGAGATGGGTATTCCTCAATCCTCTCACTTCTTTATTTCAGCTATGATCGACCATGTTTTTGAGTTGGATATCCACACACCCACCCTCACTGAGATTTCAGTTGTCATCACTCCTAATTGTATTTCAATTGGGTATTCATGAACCCTCTCATTTTTTTTATTTCGGCTACAGTCGACCATGCTTTCGAGTTGGATATCCACACACCAACTCTCATTTGTATTTTAGTCGTGATCACTCCTAATTGTATTTGAGTTGGGTATTCATAAACCTACTTGCTTCTTTATTTGGCCACAACCACTCTTTTTTAGGAGTTGGGTATTTGTTGTAGTCTGGGGGAAAGTAGGGAGAGTTACCAGTAGTCCTTACATAAGCAGCATAGAAGATACACACATATAGATATAGGCAAAGACATACATAAGTGGTGAGAGCCCAAAGATCTGTATTTATTAAAGGATATAGCAATGTAGTACAATGTATACAATCTCCCACGTAGAGCTATCAAAGTCTCTTTGTGCTTGTCTATTTATATTCCTATATGTTTAGTTATCAGGCAGTTGTAACTACTTAACTGCCTTGGTCGGTCGGTTAGCAGATACTTCGACCGACTTACATTTCCGACTACCACAGTCGACCGACTATTTCTAGTCGACTGGCGGGTCTAGTCGACAGAGTCAACTAGCCCCTACAACATCTCCCTCCACCTCAATTCCTTGCTCATCCCGAGCAAGAGGGGAGTATCAAAAATTAACTTTTACAAAACTTGATTACAATATTGAGAAGTAGATGACAGAAAGAAGAAGAAAAGTTGAAGTAGGAGGAGACAAAATTTCAATGTGCATGACCGACTTAAGGTGTTGCATCCGATCGTTCTACTTCGCCTGGAATTCCGCCACTGGTGGAGTTGACTGCGTCTTCTTTCTATGGAACTAATGTGTTGGTCATATTTATATGCTTGTTGGGTCAAAGATGGTGTCTGCTTATACACAGGCCATTCCCTTTCTGTCGCTTCCGAATTGACTTAAGTCCTTATTTTGAGAGCATCCCTGGTTTTGAGTCCACAGTCATTTCTTCTCACACAAAAGTGTTACTTGAAACGATCTTTTGATTTTTTCTTTCCGCGCTCTGTTCAAGTAATCTGAACTGGATTGTGGCTTCCTTCACCATTCGTTGGGATGATTATCGAATGCTCTGTTTCCTCTAACAGTTGAACAATTGAAACCGCAGAGGAGCATTCGTGCCTTTATGAGGTGGGGAATTTCTTCTTCTGACGTCTGTGACCAAGATGACTGGTCCGCTTCTGATTTCTAAAGGTCTGGTTCCGAGGGGTCGTCGTCTACTAAGTTCTCTGACCCCATGGTCTATGATTTATAACTTAACTCTTTGCAAAGTGGGTAGTCCCCATTCTTGAGCTCTATTATATAGAGTTGCGATATGGAAGGTAATCTGGGTGATGGCGAAATATTTCGTATGTGCCTCGATCTCCCCAGATATAGAAGTGCAGGGTTGAAGATGGTCGTTGTCCTTTATGACCGAGACGATCTGGGTGTGATCGCAGCTGCTTTGTTGTACACTTACAAATCCTTGTTGTCTTGCGAATAGATATTGTTTGTCCTAGTCGGATGATTCAAGAGTGTGTGAGTTGCAGTTATGATTGTTGAGAGTTAGAGAACTTCGTGCAAGTGGATGTTTATGTCAATGTTGAACTAGAACTCATGTGTGCCCCGGTAGGCATTAATCATGGCGGATCCCGAATAATTGTCCGTACGTGTCAAGAGGATCTGGAGATTGTTGTGAAACAATCTTCGGCGTTAGTCATTAATGTGTCTGTTATTCTCGTTCGTCCTTCCCTCAAACAAATTGAATGCATCTTTTGTACACTCGTCGACGTTTCCTTAGTCGGTATTTTCCTGAGTTCGACAGACAAGATCTCCTCTATTAATGTGTGGTCGATATATAGGTCGTCCGCATGTTGTTCTTAATGTTAAGGTTTAAGCTATTATTAGAGTTCTTTGCATTTCAATAGATAACAATAGCATAAGAAAGGATCACTGAGAAATACACAATCACAAGAGACACATCATTTATCCTGGGAAACCCTCATGGGGCAGAAAACCTAGCAAAACTTCCTTAATATAGATAGCCAATACAATGCCAAGAGATAACTCAAACAAGTACAGAAAGTCCTCTCCCAAAGATGCGCCTCTCT
>ML786468.1:326937-339987 GCA_009831015.1 Picea engelmannii | reverse complement strand
AGATGGGAGATGTAGGGTATCAAGTGGTCTTTTATAGAATCCACTATGATACTCATGGCATTGATGTCATTGTCTTTGAACTTCTCCATAACTGCAACGTTCTGCGATTCCTTCTCTTTTCCTTCTTCAAACTCTGGTTCCACGATCTTTCCTTTCACGATATCTAGCACTTTATTCTTGGCAAGGATGAGGTCAATCCTTATCTTCCATGCTCTGAAGTGAGAAGCCCCATCTAACTTGTTTTCTGACTTCATAGAGTAAGTTATGGTTGCCTTGACTTGGTCAACCCTAGATTTGACCAAAAACTAAAACTTGACGTCTTAGCTTGCTGAGAGTACCAGGAGATGCGTTAGGCTAGGGCGCACTAGTCTATCCGAAAATTAGGTCAATCCCTTCACTTAAGGTGCCTCAACGAGAGGGTTAGGGTTTTTTCTGCAACTGCACCTAGCAGTAACCCTAGCGACAGTGATTTAGTACCTGCTCCTGCTAGAAACCCTAGTGGCAGTTCTTCAATGAGCTTAGTATCCTTATGGCTATGCTCCCTTCCAGTGGTTAGACTGAATGAAGGAGGTGTGGACCCATAACCTGTTAGAATATGATGGATGTGCTCGTTTAACCATAGACAATATCACTATTGTCACCCAACCATAGGCCGAAGCCACCCCCGAGCACCTTAACTTTGACAGAGAATCATTACGGAAGCAAACCCTAGGCTAGATAGCCAAACAAAGGGTGGCGCACCTTTCTCCAAGGATAGCGCACCAAGCAAGAGTAACAAGAGTTGATCAAAGAGTCCAAACCATAACCAAGAGATAGTCCAAGCCAAAACCGAAATCTGCTAGCTGCAACAACATCTCTCCTCCAAACTTGCGCACAACTGGCCAATTGCAGTGTGCACAAGTGTTGCTTCTGCAGTTCTGAGAAATGCCTGCCAGAATGAAGACTGGCCTCCTGTATTTATACTAAATCTGGCATACTGTCTGGGTCGACTTCTCATTCTGGGTGCCTATTTACTTACTATTAATATTTCCTTTAGCCGACTTCTTCTCTTGGAGGCTAATAACCTAATACAAGCTATCCTCTTGAGCCGACTTGTCTTCTAAGGTTATTAGCCAACTAATTAGGGTTTCTTCTTGCTTCCCGAAATATTCTATTCTCGACAGGTTTACACATGGAGGTAAATACCTCCCGCAACTACCATAATATCAACAAGAAGATTGTTGGTGCATTCTTTAGTCCAAATCGCATGACTTTGTAGGCGATGGATCCGAATTCTGCAATGAATGTTGTCTTTCATTGATCCTCTTTTGTTATCGACACCTGATTATAACCTAAGAATCCATCGGTAAATGAGTGGCATTCGTGGCCAACGACTTCATTAATGATTTCATCAGCGAAGGGGGTAGGGAACGGATCTGTCACAGTCAATTTATTGAGTCCCCTGAGATCGAGGCAGATTCTTAGCCTCTTGGGATCATGTTTCTTTGGTTGCACCACCATGGGACATGTCCATTCTACTTTGTCAATCGGGTAAATGATACTTGCTTGTAGCATTCCTTCGATCTCTTTTTGAACGATCGACTTATATTTATGGGCTAGTTTGTATGGTCATTTTATGATTGGTTTTTCTCTTGGAATGAGTTCGATCCTCATCTCTCCCATTTCTTCTACAAGTCCTTGTAGTCGCGGGCAAAAACGTCTTGATATTCTTTTAGTAGGTTGACTATGTCAGCTATTTGCTTGTCTGTCCAATGATCACCTATTCGAACCATTTTTGGGCAATCATAGTTTGATATATCGAATTCTTCTGTTTTAATTTCGACCTCCATCTATTCTGATGGTTTTGCTTCGTCAAGATAACATTCCCCTTCTTCGATTTTTCTGAAAATTTCTAGGAAGTCGGGTTGTTCCTTATCTTCTTTTTGTTCTGTAGCTATATTGAATACTGATTTCACATGATTCTGCAATGTTGGGTGGTCCTTTTTCCACTGAAAGCTTTGTCCTAGACACCTTATATTTTCTATGTTGGGTCTTCGTGCCGTCGAGACTTCCTTATTTTCCGTCCACACAAGATTGCAAGTCGATGTCGATCCTAAATCTATCTTCATCTTCCCTTTTTCTTTCTGTGCAGCTAGTGTTGGATTTTCTAAGAAGTTTTTGATTTCTTGTGTTGTTTCTTTCAGGTTTTCTTCTTCTTGATTAAATTCAAAGTCTTGCAAAATATTTTGTTTAATTTATGCCCAATTTACCGTATGGCCGCAAGCTTCTTCAATCTTATACCATTTATTTGGTATCTCATCTAACATGCTTGGAAACATGTGGGGCCATACCCTTTCGTCTATGTAACCTATCCTTCGCCATTCGTTTTCGCATCGTTGAATAAGCTCTACTGGATCATACCCGATCCTGAAAATGGAGATATCAACTGCTTTGGACAGTTTTTGTTCTCCGAAACGTTAAATGAAGTATGTCGACACAGTCGTCCACGTTTGTAACCTGGGGGAGTGTGTTTCCTGTTGATGTTTCTGGTAGCTGCGGGAGGTATTCACCTCCGGGATAACCTTTCTTATAGATGAAGTTGCCAAGACATTAAAAGAAAACTATTAGAAGTCAAAGAAGATCCCAGAAGAGAAGTCGGCCTCACAGAAAATAATAAAGAAGAATTATATTGCTATAGAAGTAAAGTCGGCTTCAGAAAAAGATAAACAGAAAATATATTTTCCAAAAAGTCAGGTCATCCCTACCAGAAAAGTCACTGGACAGATTAGTATAAATAGGAGTGACGCCTTCCTCATTTGGAACACTCACTCACTCATATACAGCGCAAGTTTGGTGGAGAGAGTTGCAGCTGCAAAAGGAAGAAGGCACATATGGAGGGTCTATCTCTTTTGGTCTTGGTGATGTGTTGGTGGAGGCCATCCACTCTAGCGCTCTGGCTAGAGTGAGTTTCAGCTACATTGTTGATCTCTTGGTGGTATGCTAGTGGAGGCTAGACACCCTAGCGCTCTAGCTAGGGTGTACTGCATCTATGTTGTTGGACTCTTTCTTGTTGGTTTGCTCTAGTGGATAAAGCTTATTCTTGGTTATTTTGTTTTGGCAAGGATATTCTCTATAAGAAGGTTGTTGGGTTTTCTCACCTTGTGTAGAAGGGTTTCCCAAGATGTATATGTTGTGCTCAGGGGTGGCACGAGTAGGTGCCTATGATTGGGTGACATTGTCTATGGAGAAACGAGCATGCAAAAGAAGTTTAAATTGCTATGGTAAATCTAACGTTAACGTAATTAACGAAAATTCAACTTTTCCCACCATCTTGCAGCTTGGCTTGTGAATGTTTCTACGAGGCTCTGTGTTCTTCCTTGCTCTCCAATGGATTTCGAAACTGCTTCGACATGTGTCGAAGGTGTATGTCGTTCATTATATCGTAAAGGCTTGCTTATTCGGTTGTCGGTCGATATGAGAGTGGGAGTCTGTCGGATTTTCTTTTCATATACTATTGGCACTGCCTGGATCGAGTAGCATGTTCTCAGATGCTTTGGGATGATTTTAAATGACCAACAATCTTACGCGTGTGCTTCATAATTTTCTATTTGCCAGTTATATAGAGCGGAGTCGGAATTATGTCCAACAGACATGGGAAATTCTCTCAAAATTTCCCCTTGCGCAGTCGGTTCTACATAATCTATTTGTTCGTTGTTTATGTGATACAGGCACCGAGCCTCTTGGTCTTCATCCCATGATTCAGTCCATGGCTTTCTTTCTTTTGGATCCAAGGGAATGATTATTTTTCTCCCATCGCCTTTTAACTTGATTCTATCTTTCTCCAAAGAGATATTTGCTTTCATCTTCCAACCCCATGGCTAACCGACAAGTGTTGCATATGCCGGCATCCCCTCGACTAGGTCGATGACTTCAAAGTCGACTTGAGTCGGAATACCCATTATTTGAGTATCTACATTTATGAGTATACCAATGGGCTCTATCAATCTTTGATCCGCAAGTTTGAGATAGTTTAGAGTTGGTGCTAAAGGAGGTCGTCCTAATCTCATCCAAGTTTCTCGCGATAGGATATTGACTTGAGATCCAAAATCGACAACTACTTGTTTGATCGATACTTCATTGATTTCTAGGTTGACACGTGGATCATAATCTTTATGCTTATACGAGAGTTGTCTAACATCCTTTGATGGCCTTTGTCCTTCTTTGTATTCTTTTAATATATTTAGTAATTCTAGCAATCGACCGACTGATTGTTTTTCCTGTAATAGTTGTAGAAATTCTTGGAGAATATCTTCATTTTGTCCTCCATTGTTTTGCTTAAAGAATCTGATAGCTTCCTTCATAATTTGTTCTTCTTTATCAGGATTTGGAAAGAAGCTATCCTTTCGTTTCTATTGGTCGTGTAATGTGGCACTGTTAAGCTCTCATCCTACTCCAGATCTTGTGATAACATTTAAGTTCTTTGAATTCAATACTTCTTCTTTTGATACTGCATGTAGAAGATTTACATTTTTTCTAGTCATAATTTTGTCTAGTACTATCGAGCACTCTTCTAATGAGTGGTCACTGACGCCACATATATTGCAAAATTTCAAATCAATTCTATCTTTCATTGGGCAATCTGAACTGATGTGGTCATCTTTCCAACAGTTGTAGCAGTATGGTCATCCTCGACCTCAACCACCAAATCGACCACGGCCTCCTCGACCATAGTAGTCATCTCTTCGACCGTAATTGTTAGCTTCGTCGGTGACTTCTGTGTGGTAGATCGTTTGTACACTGGTTTGGTTTCGTGCGTTGAAGTAGCATTCCAATGTTTTGTGATTAGAAGCTTCGTAGATGTGACACCACTTAGTGTTTTTCAAATTATGTGGACAATCTTGTACATTTTGATCAGCCAGACCCTCGCATATGTTACAATATTACTGAGCTTGTACTCTATGTGCATCTGTTGTTGTTGGTGGTTGATCATTGAGGCTACACGTTTCTTTCGTATGTCCTTCTTCGCAGCATGAAGTACACCAAAGTTCATTTCTTCTTATGCACAGATTCTTTATCGTTTGTTGTAAATGCTCTATTTTTTCTTCAAGTCTTCCAGTCGATGCAACAGTCGATGACCCGTCGTCGTCAATCTCGACGCGTTATGCCTTTTGTAACGCATCTTCGCAAGTGGTTATTTCGTACAAGCGTAATGGTGAGCGGATTCATTGTAATAAACCAGCGACGTACCATTGAACTAGCAAGATTTGATCGATTGTTGTCAGAATTTGGGTCAAAAGATCTTTGAATCTTTTATCATACTCCCGTACCGACTCACCTGGTCGTTGTTTTATTTCCTTTAACTTTTGGTCAGCCAAGTGTCACATCTTGGACTTTGAAAAACGATAGAAAACTATCTTTTATGTCCGACTTTTTCCGGTTCTGATTTTCTATATAGTTCATCAACCATGTCAAGGCACAATGTCGAAGGGCGGCTCTGAATTGTGCCATATGTTTGTCTTCGTCGGTGATGTCTGCGGCATCCCAAAATTTCTCGCACGCGAACCAGTGTCTTTTTGGGTCCTCATCTCCCTTGTACAGGGGTATGTGGTTAAACCCCATCTTTATTGTCTTTTTATAGGGATTTGCTTTCTGTGGTGTTTGAGTTACCACACTTTTCGACTGAGTTGTCGAAACCTGGGTCGAGTTTTTTGTGTTGTTTTTTCTATTGGTTGATCTTTTATTGGGTGGTACTCGAGAAATAACTGTCTTGTTGACTGCACTAAGTATTTCTTCGGTTTGAGAACTTTGATCTTTATAATCGACTAAGCGTCGTTCCAATGGTTGTGTCATTTCACGACTGTAACTACTTTCTTCTCTTGATAATAGATTTGGTAGGGGGGTCGAGTCAGTGAGATCCTTAATTTGGATGAGCATGTTGTCGGTTTCATTTCTTTCTGGCTCAACAATGAGCGCATCTCGTAGGTTTCCATGCTCATCAGTTCTATACCAGAACCTTGCAGATTGGTCATCAGAAGTCGTTGTTGGAGGATTTCATTTATCGACAGGCTAGTTTCTAGCGTCGGGGAAGTGCGTATCGTTGGTCCTGAGTCTTCGTAATCTATGCTTTCAAGTTGGTCTTCTGGTTGATAGGCATTCAGTATATCCTCTATCAACTCTACATCTTGTCTTTTTTCTAGGGTCACCACGGCTGTTATTATTGCTAGCTCTAGTCAATTCATTTCAGACTCAAACTGCTCACGCGCTCTGTCAGGTTGACCCTCCTCGACCATCTTTCTATTCGACTTTTGACTATTCCACACGTTACAAAGTTCTTCCCTTTTCTTTTGCCTTTTATCTCGCTCTAATCTCTAGATATCAGTGGATTGCTTGTATGCTTGCTTACCTCTCGACGACATTTATGCTTCAGTAATCAAAACTCCCGGTATGCTTTTCTTGTCGCATCTCACAAATTCGACCGACCCCCCATCGTTGCCCCGACTTACTCGGAGTCTGTACTACTGGCCATGATTATTTATTCAAAAAATAATCCCAAGCTTGTCTTGTGTCTTTGCACTTTGCGTCGTGAAATCCTTCCCACTCTTCGTCCCTCTCTTGATAGTTACTATTTGGTAACGGTGTGCCTAGTCGAGGTCGGTATTGAACGATGTCACCGACTCCCTTGTCAAAGTCGGTATTGAACAATGTCAACGACGCCCTTGTCGAGGAGGAATTTATGGAGCAATGTCGAAACAGTACACAAGAATCCGTCATGCAATTCGGTGTAAGAAAATTTATTTTATTCTATCTAGAGATGTTCGATCTTCGACGGCTTGCTCTGAAATATAGTCTTCAACAACTCTCTCGAACCAGTCGTGCAAATTTGTTCGTCCTCCGTTTGTAAGCTCGAGGCCAAGTTTCTCGTTGGTTGTCAAATTATGCATTACCCGACTTGTTGATGTACTAAAATAGCACTTCTGGGACGGCTTCTAAAAATCTTTCGTGGCTTTCTAAAAAGAACCTTGCTCTTGCTTCTGCAAGTGAAAGATTGTTTCTTCTGGTGTAATTTTTAATGTAATTCTCAGTCTTGCGCTCCCACCATTCACGTATGCTTGCAGGGTTAACATTTATATATACTTCTGCATGCCCAGGTTCATAACTACCGGCAACGGAACTAATGTTGTAGTCTAGGGGAAAGTATGGAGAGTTACCAGTAGTCCTTACATAAGCAGCATAGAAGATACACACATATAGATATAGGCAAAGACATACATAAGTAGTGAAAGCCCAAAGATTTGTATGTATTAAAGGATATAGCAATGTAGTACAATGTATACAATCTCTCACACATAGCTATCAAAGTCTCTCTATGCTTGTACATTTATTAACCTATATGTTTAGTTACCAATCAATTGTAACAACTTAACTGCCTGGATCGGTCGGTTAGAAGATACTTTGCCCGACTTACATTTCTGACTACCACAGTCGACCGACTATTTCTAGTCGACTAGCGGGTCTAGTCGACAAAGTCAACTAGCCCCTACAACAGTGTTTATAAACCCACTACCATCTTGTATTTGAGCTTTCTTCTGATCTAGGCTCTCTCAAGTGCATCTATGTTGGGTACTTACATACCCACACTCCTATTGTATTTGAGCATTCTCAATTGTGTTCGAGATCTTTTAAGATATATGGAGTTGGGTCTTCCTACTCTCGTTTCAACTACCATTGATCTTATTAGAGTTGGGTACTCTCATCTCTTCTCTTTTATAAAATGTTCCTCTAACAGCTCTTCAGATGGGCAAATCTATAGCACTATTCTTCCAGTAGATGTGCAGTATGGTCGAGATGTGTCTTCCGACCCTCCTCAATTGGATGAGCAAGCCAGTGACAATATTTTCCAGCAAATGAACATTTCAATGGAAACATTCTTTCAACAGAGAGCAATTTAGTGATCACAAACCTCTCAGGGATGAGCGATGCAGAGTTGATCCCTATACATGGTGTTTCTTCCAACACTTCTTTATCGGACATGTAGTTCGGTACTACAGTATCCCAAATGATGAGCAGATTGGTGGCAGCATTCTTCCAAGAGATTATTGGGTCCACCTTTGAATTGAGTTGATCCATCACAAACCCACTCGTTCAATAACGTAGTCTCCTAGATGATGAGCAGTTTGGTGGGAGCATTCTTCAGATGGACTATTGGGTCCACCTCTGTATTGAGTTGGCGAGTCCATTATCGATTTGTTAAGGTTGCGCACCTATTACAATCAGTGGGCATCTTGATGGAAAGGCTCCCCCCATTTATGTACTCCCTGGATGCCTCTAGTCATCTCTTGTCGAACAACCAAGAGTTCAACAGGATCATTAGAGAAAACATTTACAGACAGTACATTCAGGTCACCTGAGTAGATCCACCACACGAGCTCAAACCCAAGATGGTCTTCTATACAGAGCATTACATGGAGATGAGAAATGGCCTCATTGTCAAACCAGCCTATACACTTTGCCACTGGATGCACACCCTCAAGATCCCTCTCTATCGGTTCCAAATTGGTTCTCATTACCTAATGGAAGCCAATCACCATAGGATACCAAGCTTGGTTTTTCGACTCTGCCACCTATAGGAGACAAAGACAAAGGAGAATTTCATTTTTCGATGCCCCCTCTATTATGAGATCCAAGTCAATACCACTGCCTTTTCAACGAATCCCAAAACTCCCTCTCCATCTTCTTCAAATATCTAGATCAATGGTGCTTGGTTTTATACATGATCCAAGCTTCGATTGACTACACTCAGACCATCCCCACCATAAAACACTACTAGGACGATCACCTCCTTCTTCCCGGTGCTCACAACTAGAGGCACCAAGAGGTAGACAGAGAGCAATTGCACTTCAACTTCCAGATCAGTGAGATCTTGAGAAGACCCTTGACCTCCGCCCATATGACCCTTTCAACAGTGTCAAGTTCAGGCCCAAGACAGTTCTTTCATTCATAGAGGACACCCTTCTTTCCTCTCATTTAGATCTTAGTAGAGAGAGGCCTCTTCCAAGCTGTACCCAAACTTTCCAGTGCTTTTGGATCTTCCAATTCACCCGGATAGTCCCCCATCAAGAGTTTCTTCACTTCAACCTCGGATGGTAGGAGAGATCCAATTGCTGTGAGTACAGATTAGGAAGTTGGCAACTTCTCCTCATCATCAACAAGCGATGGCTCCTCTAGAACTTGAACACATTGTCTAGGCACCTTCAGTCAAGACATTTTTCTCGATTCTCGAGTTATTTAGAGGGATCCTTTCTTCTCTGGGACTCCCAGTTTTGTATCTTTTTATTTCTTAGACAATAGACTGTATATTCTAGGTCTTTGACCTCAAAGGTTAGATATACGTTTATAGGAGTTTCACTTGCACTCCCACTATGTATTGTGTCTAATGTACCTAGCAATCCCTTTGACCTATGTAAGGTCACTTGTTGGAAATCATCAAAATTATTTTATCTTATCTCATCTTCTTCCAACTACCACTGACACTACATTGAGTTAGCTATGCCCACTCACTTTTGTGCCTTCTCTCTCATGTATTTAGCCTCTTTATAGCACTCCTGTATCAAATGCGCAAATCAAAGATCAGATTCCCCCATATGATGAGCAATTTTGGTGTGGAATTTCTTCAACAGTTGAACAATTCCATGATGAAGATGGTTGGGTATTCATAAACTCTTCCACCTTTGTATTGAGTTGGGTTATCACAAACCCACCCTCTCTTATTATAGCTATATTTGTCCCTCTATTTAGTTGGGTATGCCTACGCCTTCTTTTGTACTTGTCATCTTTCTCCATTACCCTGTGCTCAAATTAAGAGGGTGTTGAAATGATAGTAATCTTCACTTGTGGTAATTTGATATTATGACTAAGCACCCCCATTATTGCATTACTAGGTTATGGTTTAATCCTGACATAGTCAACATTATTTTATATTATTCTAGCTGGCCAAGGCCAACCTAGGCATTTATCTTTCATACTATCATATTGATTATTTTGCCTAAAGGCACCATATCTCTTGTTTTCTTGTTCATGGGTTCACTTCTCTGTATGTGATATTGTTGTTCAAGGTTTATGTTGGATTAGGGTTTGTTGAAGTGTTCACCCTAGATCCACTATCTCTTTATCATTCCAACAAAAGGATGTGCTATCAAGGGCTTAGTGTGCAATGCATTGATGTTAAACTGGATGTTGAGCAAGCAAAAAACAAACAATCTCCAAAAGATGACATAGAATATGGCATTGTCAAAGTTGAAAGAATTTGACAAAGTTGTAGGCAAGTGTTGAAGATCCACTAAGTGCTCCAAATAAACCAAAGACCTATTCTCCAACCAAAACATGTGTTGATACGACATCCCATTATAAAAGGCACACAAATGAAGGAAGCAAAAGGGATTGCCATCATAATTGTCAAGAGAACTTAAAGTGTTGAAGATGAAAATATCAGCACAACTACTCTAGAAGGCAAAACATTGTCGGTGCTCAATAAGAATGCTTCAAGCAACCCAAGAATTCTGCAAAATTTGAAAGGAATCAAGGATAGCTAACCAACCTCTCGCGCAAAAGAGTCAAAAACTCATCAAATTCTCTAAGTAACACATGAGCCAAAATGCATGCATACAAGAAAGCAACAAAAAAATCTTCTATCATGATTCGTTGGAATTGAAGAGGATTCATCGCAAAGGCCATTGACAATAATCATCATAAGTGACCCAGAAAAAGAGTGGTGTTGGTGTAGAAAGTTGGAAGCAAACACCACTGTTATTAGGATGGTTGAGTATATTGAACCTAAAGAAGATCTGATGTAGAGGTACACAAGGAAAAACCCAGCCAACGATCAACACAAGTTATCCAAGAGCAACATGGTGCCAGCATCAAACAAAATTTGGACGAGTGCTTCATGAAAGAGAAGCAAACACTAATTTATCAAGATAGTTGAATGTGTTGAGTTGAAGAAGATCAGATGTAGATGCACAAAAAAGGAAAAATTCTAACAACAATAAATGTAAGTGCTCCAAGCAAAAAACGTTGCTAGTGTAAACAAAGCTAGACAAGGTGCTTCATGAAAACAAAGCAAACACCAAACAATGCCATCACTGAGACAAAACTCCAAAGAAGTAAAGGGTTGCTATGTACAACAGCTATTTTGCAAACCCTACATTTGTATTGTGGAGCAAACACATGTATTAGATGCATTTAAAGTTCAAGCAAGCAACCTCTCCATGTGGCCATCATGTAGAAGGTCACCAAGTTGTCTCTAACGCTCCAAGGAAGAATGTCAATCAAGCATCCATATGTGGTCTAGCAACTAATGAGTAAGCCACCTCCAATGTGCAAGACCATCACAAATCAAACAAGGGATAACCATACACCATGCACCCCACATCTCATGAAGCACCCCAAACATGGTGTAAACATTTTTGGAATAACCCTGAAAGTTGACACTCCCTCTTTACAAGAAAAGTGTTTTGATCAACACCAGTCAACTCTCTTAGAAACTCAACTAAACCTGCAAACTACAAATCTAAACCTACTACAGCCTTGTAATTAACCACTATCATCTAAAAAGGAACTATCATCCATCCATCACATCAAACCTCCTCAAAACAATCGGTAGGCTCACAAGTGGAAGAAGCCAATGCAACATGGCTAGAGTATCTCCTAGGAGGTATCGCCCTCATTGAAGATCTAGGCACTACTACTTGCTCTTGTGCCTTTGGTAGAAGGTGAGGGCATATCCACGCCCAATCTCACCTCAATCTTCCTCTGAATCTGACTCATCTCGAGTCTTTGAATCGGTCTTTGGAACAACAACCTCCTCATTTCCTTCAATCATTGAAGGAGAATCTTGTGAACTCGAAGATCTCACATTCTCATTGAACTTCACATCTTTGCTTATCATTGTCTTTTATTGCACTAGAATGTAGACCTTGTAAGCTTTTGAAGTCTCACTGTATCCAACAACACAAGATGCTATCACTTCATCTCATACCTCCAAAAGTGAATTTGAAGGAGCATAACTCTGGATCATCAGTGGCTTGCCAAACTCCAACATCCCTCAAGTCAACATAACGGCCCAAAAGTATCAACAACATGTGATCATGGGTATCGTTCCCATGCACCTCAAAACCTCTAGCAACTGAAGCAACATCCTCAATAAGATCAACTCCCTCTTTCGAAGAGAATCTTGAAGCAAGAGTATCATCAATATCAACTCTCTCTGCCTGAGAGTACTCTAAAACACTCCCATAAATTGCAAGCTTGGAATCAATCCCTGATTCTACAATAGGTTTTGAACCTATCTCCATAGCATCTTGCCACACATGCTCTACATGTGCCTCCTCAAGTCTAGAAGGCTGATCCAATTTCTCATTGAAATATAGAAGTGCCATAGGATTAGCAAGCAGCCTGTAAAGGCCACTGTCTCCCACCCCTCTAGCCAAAGTTCTCGAACTCGCTAGATTACAATCACTAATGTGCAATATTGTCCATCAAATGCCATTTTACATTGATGATCTGCAATATAAGAAATTGAAAGAAGATTCTTTTTTAAACCAGGAACAAACAAAACATCACTCAACTCAACAACATCACCTGATGCAGGGATGATTTTAAGGATGGAAATTTATTTTAAAATGTAGAAACCTTGGCGAATCTTACTGATCCTTCATACGCCAACTATAAATAAATGGAGATATTTTTGTAAAAATATTCAAATTTCTAAGGATTTTATATAGTTTTTATAACATTTTGGCGATTTTTAAGGGAAAATAATTTTATCCTATAGAATTTGGGCGAATCATTTTTAAAATAGCGAATCTCGTTTTTGGAAAAACCATGGAAAATTAGCCCATGAGCAAAATTTAGCCCCTAAAATCATCCCTGTCCTGATGGCATCTAGCAGGAAATGGAGCCAACTCATCTCACAGGATAATAGCATCATCACCAAGCTCCACACTCATGCCTCCCTCTTGCTTCTAAAGTATGCTAAAGAGTGACCTATCATAAGTCATATGTCTTGAAGCTCCA
>ML786468.1:308672-321004 GCA_009831015.1 Picea engelmannii | reverse complement strand
ATCTAAGTGAACTAGGTCAAACCTAGGTTTATCCCCTTATAAACCCTAGGTCTTGAACTAGCTAAGACAAACCCTAGTGGGATAAACAATCTTAACCCCTAGACTAGGCCTTAAATGCTTCAACAAATTAAGATGAATGAAGATAAGGAGGGGGATAAACAATCTTAATTCCTCCTAGGGTTTCTAGCAAAATGAACCTAACATACAAGGTAACATGCAACGATTAACCATCTAGTAGAACATCCACCATAATATACCATGAACAAGCACTTAAACTTGAAGAAGAACACTTACTAAACCAGGTTGCTATGCATGAAGAAACCCTAGCTCAAAGATCATCCACCAAAACAAGAGAAAACATCCACAAGATCATCCTCCAAAAGGTGCTTATAAGTACTCCATAGTGGAAAAGAAGAAATGAGAGCAAATAGAAGTGTTTCTCACAAGTGGTGAGCTGTGATTTACAAATGAGGTAGCACTAGCCTTTAAATATGAGGCAACTATTGATGATTGCAGCTTCATGAGACATTCTCCAGATCGTACTCCTCTGGACTGAGTTGAGATGATCTATGAGAACACCTATGTGATAGGTGAGTCGTACTCCTCTGGACTGAGTTGAGATGACTTGTGTTGGTCTCTTGTCATGCTCCTTTGGACTGAGTTGAAATGACTTGAGATGGTCTCCTGTCGTACTCCTATGGACTTAGTTGAGTTGGCTTGAGATGGCTCTCCAGTTCGTACTCCTATGGATTTAGTTGAGTTGATCTGTTTGAGAGTGACGTCCCTTGTGGTTGAGCACATGTGGACTTGTCCCTAGTGGCAGAGCACTAGAGGATGTGTGTGAGACCCCTTGCTATATTGTCAAAGAGTAAGACTATTGTAAAACCCTAAATTGTATTGAGAAGTGTACAAGTCGGCCCTACTTTGTAAAGACAATTAATATTATGCAAAAGACTAATTATATTATTGAGTTATACAAGTCGGCCCTATTGTGCCAATAGACATATCTATTCATTGAGTTAGGTCATGTTTATATTAGAGAAATACATCCCCATTGTGGATCATATCTCATTCACTCAACGCATTCACTTGGAGAGCTGAAATTTGGTGCGAACTTCTTATGCGCTATCCTTCTTGGTCATAGAGCACCCTATTGTGTACACTAGGTTTTTCTGTGGAGAGGGTTCTTCTCTTGGCAATATAGTAAAGGGTTGTTGGGTTTTTCCCTTGGTTGAGAAGGGTTTTCCCAGGATAACTTCTTGTGTCTTGTGTATGATTATTCTTCTTGTGATCTTGGTTTACTGCAGCTATTGTGTTGTTGCATTGTTTATGGTTCAAGTTCATGCTAAATTGAAAAGAAACTACATGTGCTTGAGTCACCATTAAAAATTCAACATGGTATCAAAACGATGTTCCTGAAAGAGCCATTGCACAAGCTACTCCAGCACCCTTCCAAGTTAGCCGTCACCTTCTTGCTGCAACTGCAAAAACGACCCTTACCCTTTTCCTTGTCAAGCTAGTTTTAGCACTTTCCCTTGAGCGTTGGGCCTAAATTCTTCACAGACAGGTACAGCCTAGTCCAAGCGCATCACCTGCGACTTTCAGATTGAAAATTGAAGAAGTTTGGATTTTCGGCCCTAGGGTTTCTAGGGTTTCTGCAGATTTCAGTTTCTAGGGTTTCTACAGGTTGTTGGTGTATTTTTTGCAGCTCGCTGGGATTCTTTTGACTCTCTAGGGCTTCTTGTTGGCAATCATAAGACCAACGAACCTCCTAGAGACTTCCTTTTGAAAAACGTTAGGGTTTATAGCCTAACAGTGAGTGTTTGTGAAGAATATGCAAGCCATGAGGAACAAAGCTTTGGTGGAAGATAGGCTTGATGGATCAAGCAACTTCAGCTCCTGGAAGTCAAGATTACACATCACTCTAGAAGAGAGTGACCTATTGAAATTAATAGAATGAACTCTACCAGCAACAACAACCGATGAAGAGAAGGTTGAATGGAAGACAGATGATGTCAAAGCTAGGAAGATAATTATCTACTCAGTAAGAGATCATCTACTACCTCGAATTTCTACCTTGAAGACAACTTATCCAATGTATGATGCGTTGAAGAAGATGTTTGAGAGAAACAACACTAACAGAGCTCTTACATTGAAACGCCATCTTCAAAATCTCAAGATGACGAAAGATGACACCATTGCCACCTTCTTCATGAAGATTTCAGAGATCAGAGATTAGTTAGGTGCCATTGGAGAAATCATAACAGACAGAGAGCTTGTCATGATTACTCTCAATGCCCTTCCAAGTCATTGGGAACCATTCATTCAATATATCAGTGGAAGAGCAGATTTGCCTCAGTTTGATCATCTATGGGCAGACTGCACTCAAGAGGAAACCAGACTTATAACCAAAGGAGTGCAAGACTCCCATCATGATGACAATCAAGCCCTTGCTTCTCATGCAAAGAAAGGCAGAAGAAAAAGAAGAAGTTTCAGCAAAGCATTCAATGACAAGAAAACTTCAACAACTCCAGGTCATGAACAAAGAAAAGGCATATCAAAGATTCAATGTTTCGGATGTGACAAGTATGGACACATTGCGAGAAATTGTCCTACCAGGAAGAAAGGAAGACAACATGCCTCCAATGTCGATGTTGATTCAAAACCACCACAGAGAGATGAAGGCATAAAAGATGAAGCGTTCTTCTTCATTTCAACACTCTCAGGTACGGTTCCTACTGATAGTGATATTTGGTTGATTGACAGTGGTGCTTCCAGACACATGACTGGATATAGAGACATCTCACTAATCTTGTAGAGAAGGAGTCTCGTCTGCATGTTGTACTTGGTGATAATGCCAGATATACTGTGAAGGGAGTTGGATCTTCTTCCTTCCAACTAGATTCTGACATACCTCTTCAATTAAGTGAGGTACTATATGTACCCGAGATGAAAAGGAACCTTGCCTTTGTTTCTGCCTTAGAGGATAAAGGCTACAAGGTTATTTTCTCTGAAGGAAAAGTTATTGCATGGAACAAGAACTCACACATGGATTTCGCCCGAGTGATTGGTATTCGAGAAAACAGTTTGTACAGATTGACTGTCCAACCAGTCCAGGCCTTATTACATGATACTATCATCTTGAGCAAGCTATGTCATAGGAGACTTGCTCATTTACATTATAGAGCCCTTCCCGCTCTGGGGAAGATGGTGACAGGTCTTCCAGAGATACA
This sequence comes from Picea engelmannii, assembly GCA_009831015.1. NCBI lineage: Eukaryota > Viridiplantae > Streptophyta > Pinopsida > Pinales > Pinaceae > Picea > Picea engelmannii. Next base: position 317,771 of record ML786468.1, on the reverse strand, counting down.
TATTGAGCATGATGGCGTTTGCAGAGGTTGTGCTCTTGGCAAGAATGTCAAGGGGTCCTTTCCGAGCAGTGACAGTAGATCTAAGGAGATCTTGGACTTGATACATATAGATGTTTGTGGACCTATGTCTATTGCTTCCTTGAGTGGATACTTGTACTATATGCTCTTCATCGATGATCACTCTTAGAAGACGTGGATCTACTTCTTGAAGACCAAGGATGGAGTCCTTGCGAGATTTCAAGAGTTTAAAGCTCGGGTTGAGAACCTGATCGGGAGAAAGATCAAAGTGTTGAGATCAGATAATGGAGAAGAGTACACCTCCAGAGATTTCAGTGATTTCTGTATTGAGGCAGGGATCAAGAGGGAGTACATCGTTCCTTATAGCCCTCAACAGAATGGGGTTGCAGAGAGAAAGAACAGATCCATTGTTGAGGCAACCAAAGCGATGATACATGATCATAATCTACCTATGATTATGTGGGCAGAGGCATCCATGACAGCTATGTACGTTCAGAACGGGAGTCCTCATAAGATTATGAAGAACATGACTCCCGAAGAAGCTTTCACCGGAGTGAAGCCTGAGGTTGGACAATTCAGGATATTTGAGTGTCCAGTATACATTCATGTACCCAAGGAAAAGAGGACCAAGCTAGACCCTTCAGGCAGAAAGGGTACATTTGTGGGGTACAGTGAATCTTCGAAGGCATACCGGATCTACATCCCTAGTCAGAGACAAATCGAAATTAGTAGAGATGTCTCTTTTGAGGAAGAGATAGCCTTCCGAAGATCCAGAGAATCTCAGATGGAGATTGACAGTGTGAAGAAAGAAGAGACAATACCTTCTCCCCCTTCAGTAGTTCAGAGGGAGACAGTTACTGATCCAGTTGATCCCGTAGCTCCAGTTGATGTTCCCAGAGACATTGCAGTAGGCTAGAAGAGGCCTGCATGGGCTCGACAAACTCTGCAAGAGGCAGAGGGACATGCAGCTCCTCGTGATACATTCCGAGAGAGCAAGACACCACAGAGATTTTCGAGCTATGTTTCAACTATGGGCCACATCATTGATACTGAGCCTTCTTGTCATGGAGAAGCAGTAGGTTTGGCAAGATGCCATGACCGAAGAGTATCAGTCCATCATGAAGAATGATGTGTGGGATATTGTTTCGAGACCGAAAGGGAAGTCTGTAGTGACTTCCAAGTGGATCTATAAGATCAAACATGCAGCTGATGAAAGTGTCGAGAAGTACAAAACGAGATTTGTGGCTAGAGGATTCTCTCTGGTGGAGGGAATAGATTATGAGGAGACATTTGCTCCTGTTGCCCGATACACTTCCATCCGTACGATTATTGCCCTTGTCCCATCCATGGGTTGGAGACTACATCAAATGGATGTGAAGACAACCTTTCTCAAAGGAGAGATTGAAGAAGAAGTTTACATCGAGCAGCCAGATGGATTCATGATACATGAGAAGGAGTCTCATGTGTGCAAGTTGAAGAAAGCCCTGTATGGACTAAAGTAGGCACCTCGTGCATGGTATGAGAAGATTGATGGATACTTGATGAGTTTGGGCTTCAGCAAGAGTGTTGTTGATCCCAACCTATACTACAACATTGTTGGTGACGAGTGCCTGATTTTGGTCCTATATGTTGATGACTTATTCCTCACCGGTTCAGAAAGCCTTATTATTGAATGCAAGCGTGCATTGGCTTCTGAATTCGAGATGAAGGACCTTGGTATGATGCACTAATTCTTGGGACTAGAAGTGTGGCAAAGGACTGATGAGATTCTCCTAAGTCAGGGGAAATACACAGTTGAGATATTGAAGAAATTCAGGATGACAGACTGCAAGCCACTACACCGATGGTGATGAATATGAAGAAACTGAGCCAGACTTCTTCCGATTCAAGCAAGATTGATCCACATCTTTATAGACAACCGATTGAATCATTGATGTATCTGGTTAACCCCAGACCTGATATATGCTATGCAGTGAGTGTACTCAGTCAGTTTATGAGTCAGTCGAGACAGACACACTGGATAGCAGCGAAGCATGTGTTGAGATATTTACGAGGCACAGTTGGTTATGGACTGAGATATGCCTCCGGTGTAGACATGAGATTGCAAGGATATGTCGATGCAAATTGAGCAGGGAGCGGAGTGGACCGGAAGAGTACCTTCGGTTGTTGTTTTACTTTGGGATCTGCCATGGTTTCCCAGTGCAGCAGGAAACAAACTTTTGTGGCTTTGAGTATCGTAGAAGCAGAGTACATTGCATTATGTGTGGCAGTCCGCGAAGCAGTATGGCTTCGCAAGCTCCTTGCAGACTGATTTGGACATGAGATGGATTCCACCGTTATCCATTGCGATAGCCAGAGCTATGTGAAGCTCTCAGAGAATCTTGTGTTTCACGATAAATCGAAACACATTGAGATCAAATACCATTACATCCGAGATATGGTACAGAGGAAAGCAGTACATGTGCAATACCTTTCTACACACGAGCAAGTTGCAGATGTCTTCACCAAACCGCTTGCCAAGACGAAGTTCGAGTACTTCCGCGAGAGACTTGGCCTGGTGGAGAATGCCTCCCTAGCTGAGAGGGAGTGTTGATGATTGCAGCTTCATGAGACATTCTCCAGATCGTACTCCTCTGGACTGAGTTGAGATGATCGGTGAGAACACTTATGTGATAGGTGAGTCGTACTCCTCTGGACTGAGTTGAGATGATCTGTGAGAACACTTATGTGATAGGTGAGTCGTACTCCTCTGGACTGAGTTGAGATGACTTGTGTTGGGCTCTTGTCGTGCTCCTCTGGACTGAGTTGAGATGACTTGAAATAGTCTCCTGTTGTACTCCTATGGACTTAGTTGAGTTGGCTTGAGATGGCTCTCCAGTTCGTACTCCTATGGATTTAGTTGAGTTGATCTGTTTGAGAGTGACGTCCCTTGTGGTTGAGCACATGTGGACTTGTCCCTAGTGGCAGAGCACTAGAGGATGTGTGTGAGACCCCTTGCTATATTGTCAAAGAGTAAGACTATTGTAAAACCCTAAATTGTATTGTGAAGGGTACAAGTCGACCCTACTATGTAAAGACAATTAATATTATGTAAACGAGTTATTGTATTATTGAGTTATACAAGTCAGCCCTATTGTGCCAATAGACATGTCTATTCATTGAGTTAGGTCATGTATATATTAGAGAGATACATCCCCATTGTGGATCATATCTCATTCACTCAACGCATTCACTTGGAGAGTTGAAATTTGGTGCGCACTTCTTATGCGCTATCCTTCTTGGTCATAGAGCACCCTATTGTGTGCGCTAGGTTTTTCTATGGAGAGGCTTCTCTTGGCAATATAGTAAAGGGTTGTTGGGTTTTTCCCTTGGTTGAGAAGGGTTTTCCCAGGATAACTTCTTGTGTCTTGTGCATGGTTATTCTTCTTGTGATCTTGGTTTACTGCAGCTATTGTGTTGTTGCATTGTTTATGGTTCAAGTTCATGCTAAATTGAAAAGAAACTACATGTGCTTGAGACACCATTAAAAATTCAACAACAACCCTAGCACTATAAACCCTCAAAAGCCCCTAAAATAATAAATGTCCATGATACAAGTGAGATAGGTCAAGGTCTCCCCCTCAAATAGACTCAAGGCTTAAACAATAATAAAACATGCTAACACACCAAAACGTCTCCTCCAAGATCAAATGTGTGGGTGTAAGAATCCTCGACAAGGATGACATCATGCTCTAGAAGGTGCAAGGGCCTCCAAAGGCCACGTCTCATCATCAATAGGTGCAAAGTTGGTGGAAGGTGACACCTCCTCATCAAAGGTCATGCCTCATCATCAAATGACCCCAAACTCATCATGAAAGTGGATGCCCCAATGGCAAGTTAGCCCCAATCATCATGAAAGCATCATAGCGCATGATGTCATCATCCATAAGCTCAACGTCCAAGGTGAAAAGGTCGGTGTCCAAGGTGAAAAGGTCAGTGTCAAAGGTGGAATGAACGTGTCTCACCTCTCTGAAGAATGTCCAATCATGTCCAAGTGCAACGTCCTCCATGCAATGTCTAACAAGCTCCGGGGTACATTATCTGAGATGTGGGCTTCTTGCCCATCTGTCAACCAGTATGACCATATCTGCAAAATGAGAGCCCGTGTGTCCATCGTCTAGGGTCCAAGGGGTGTGAGAGGATGTGTTTGAATGTGTCATGTCATCATATGACCCAACGCTCTGCATCCCACAAGCTATGTCCTGTATAAAATGCACAACGTCCTGAGTGAAATCATAAGGACATCCTCCAAAGGACCATGTCAAGTACACCCACGTCAGTCAAAGCCATAGAATAAGAAAGACCAATGATCACAAGGTACAAGAGCCCTTAGAATCATGCAAAGGAAGCCGTCACTTAATACAGAAGCCACATGAGTACTTAACATTATATATCCCCTTCAAACTTCACATTAGCTCAAGACTTTATGCAATTTGGCAAGTTTAGGTATGGGAGGACCATCAAAAGACCCTATTAGGTGTGTCGGTACACAGGTAGAGGAATAGTTCTCGAGAAGACTCATCAAAGTGTAAGTATGGTGAATGCAAACGTGTAGGGGTTACTTCATGGTGATGGAGTCATTAAAATGCAAGGTATCATGCTTGGTCCATTTCCATGAGCGCCTTTGTAGAGGGAGTGCTTGCTGCTTGAGATACCCTTTCTTCAGCAGTGTGTGTATTCCAAACCCCTTTCTTTCTTTTTGATATTCATTTATGCATTGCAAATCCCCTTTTCAAGTTTCAAGAACTTTATTATTTATTTTCTTTCTCGTTAGGATTAAGTCCTTTCATTTTGATATGCATTCATTGCAATAAGACTAGGGGTGATCGCCTCATAGCGAGGGGGTAGAGCTCAAGCTGGCCTTTCGCTTTTAAAGTTGGCCATTCATTATCCCACATTTCCTTCTTTCTTTTGTAATATTCTTTCTTTTATTTTTTTTGTATAGCAGTTGCATCAACCTCAGCATTCTAGCCCTTCTTCTCATAGGAAGATGAACCACTGGCCTTTTTGGTGTAAATGTAACAGCCATACCGAAGTTTAGTACACTGTAGAAGGGCCAAAGATGGAAAGTGTTAAGTATGGGGGGTGTTGATGACATATCCAACTAGGGGGTCAACTCCATGTGCCATGAAGAGATGCATCATCAGATGCTCATTTGTCGAAGATTATTTGGTTCTACAGGGCATTTTTTGCCTCCAACACATCTTTTTGTAAACGGAATTTCCGCACCCCTACGTGGGTTAATAATGTAATAGGTCTGCATGGGTCATAATTAGGTCAGTTCATTGGGAGAGTTCCTTTCACCGAGAGTTTTTTATCCTCGGGTTATTAATTGGGCTTTTCAGTCTTATTAATTTCCCTTTAGTTTTTCCCTCACACTTGCAATAATTCCTCCAAAGTGGTGAAGGGTGTTCTAATGGACTTATCCTTTGGTAACTATTGTTTAGGGATGATGTAAATGACCATGTATGACATCTTAGAAAGTTTCGCGGAATTCCGACGAGTCTAGATTAATTTTTTTTAAACAATTAATTATTAATTAAATTTCCCTAAGTTTGGAAGTTTAATTATTTAATTAATTAATTATTTTTGAGCAAAAATTGTAAAAACTAGGTCCTTGGACTTTTAATAGGGGTATTTGTGCTCAAAAGAAATAGAATGAGACCCCCTACAACCTTGGACCAAGTTTCAGCTCAGTCAGACATCATTTGCTAGGTGTTTGTCCACCAGGAGTCTCAGTCAGTCAAAAACAGCAATTTTAATTGCTAGGTCATGACATTGTAAAAATGTAATTTTTGTAATTTTGAGCTAAGAAGTGGATGTAAAGATAGAAAAAGGTGAAAGAGATGTTTCCTAACCCAAACCTACCCAACCCAACATTTCCTAACCTTTTATAACCCCTCACCCACTCATCTCACTTCAACCCTCACACCCCCTAAGGAAAGTTACGCCCCCCTTCATGTGGAAACCCTAGAAAAAACGTTTTTAATGAGTTGGGGCCCCCTCCATCTATTGGCACGCCTTCCCTAGCCCTCCACGTCACCCTTTGCTTGATCCCCACACCTCACAACCCATCCACCTCATCAATCCATGTTTAAAACCCTAGATGGTGCGCCCCCCTCCTTGGGATTCTATCTTGTGCTTCGTGGTGGACATTTGGCATTGATCCAAGAGAGGTAGGTTTGCCTCTCTGAGTACAAATAGAACCCTCTCCTCACTCTTTTCCTCACCATATCTTGAGCTATTGTTATGCTACTTGATTTTCACCACATCTCTCTCTCCTTGTCCATCTTGCATCCATTCTTTTGCTCTTGAGGGTTTTGGAGCAAGTATTTGTTCTAAGACTTTCCTTTTTCAGTAATAAAGAGAAACTTTGGAGGATTGGAAGAACAACGAGTATTCTTGTTTCTTGCTTGCATATGAGGTAATATTGTGGATTTGGCATCTTGGGTTGCATAGAGTAGATTTTTGGGTAAAGTATTTTACTTGGGTAGATCACACAATTAGTATTATTGTTGATCTATATATGTGGGTTTTCTAATAGGGTACAAGTATTTTATTTTGTTAGCATATTCAGCCATATTATCTACTTGTATGCATCACATTTTGTTGAAGTTTTGCAAGTTTCCTTCTGGGGTTTTGTTGGGATAGCCTCAAGGAAGAGTCTTCCCTCAAAGCTTACTCAAACTCCTTCTTTTCTCATTCTCTTCTTGCTGTCCATTTCATATAATATTTCAGCTAGCTTAACATCATAGATTGGTCATCTAAAATATACTTTTTCCATAAAAAAATTATGTGAAAAATTTTTGCCCTAAAAAAAAAAAATATTCATCTATATTGTTGTGTGTAGCTTTTCCAGCGAGCATAGCTTGCTGGTTTTTGCAAGTTCTTATCAGGTTGAGGGGGTTATGTTACCCAAAATCAACCACACAACACTCCAAGACCCTTCTCTTCAAGTGGGTAACGAATCTCAACCTTTCTCTTCACTTTTCTAGCTTCTTGTGCATAGTTTCCTTCACTTTTTGCTGATTTTTGTAGCTCATAGCTTGGGAGGAGAATTGGTACGGCCTACCTCCCACGTGTAAGATTAGGGTTAGTTCCATTTTCGAGTTTTCATTTCAAAATCGTCTTCCAAGGCTAGGACGTGGGGTTAGCAAGTAGTTTGTTGATAGCAGTTGGTTGCTTGCTTTCTTCTTAACCCCCTTTAGCACAATAAAGGTAGGTTTGCCTCCACCTTGTGCCATTGTGAGTGGTTTGTTGTTGATTCTCTTTCTCTTTCCAAGTTATTTCTAATCTTAATAATTGTCTACACCTTGAGAGAAACACCCCCAAAATCGTAAGGCTAGGGTAATAATGTGTTAATGGTTCCTTCAAGCTTTCATGGTTAAAATTATCTAGATCTAGATCTCATTCACATTAAAGTTTAGCCTAAGCCCTTGGGGCATAACCTACTTGCATGTCTTAAGCTATCTCAAGTTTTATCTTATTTCACATGCTCTAATCCAACACTAAATGGTTTATTGCATTGATGGTACAATAGGTAGCATTCTCTTCCATGTTATTTCATACTTCAGGCCATTTTCCATCACTTAAGTTAAAGTATTGTTGGACATGTTGATAGTGTAGGCACAGATCTAAATTTTCAGCTTTCTTTTCACACTTAACACATCATCTTAATGCTATAACAATAAATGTTTAAGTGGTGATAAGCTTTAAATCTTTCCTTCTTTCTTTGGCAAGTTGTTATTGCCCTTGTTCATTAACATTCTTTTACAAGCTCTTCATGTTGTAGCTTAACTAGTGGTGATGCAATAACTCTTTATTTCAGCTCTCTCTTTTACATGCTTTACATGTGTTAATGTACTTAACTTTCATGCTTAATAACACATCTTTATAAGCTGCTTAAAGTTTCGGTTTTGGCATAAAATCACCATTTTAAGGCAACTAAAAGTCATTAAAACACTCTTTAATACACCTAAAAACCTAACCAATTGATCTATAAACTTAATAGACTTAATAGGGTTCCTAAAACCACCATCTTTGTCGTCTAAAACAGGGATTGAGGAGGCAACGAAAGGTGCTAGGCCGGGGAGGGTCTCACGGCGCGCAACGTCCTTTCCGAGAGTACTCGGTTCATTAGGGTTGACCTGTGAAGCTAGGGTAGGCCTCGTTGCCTCACTTCTTGAGCATCCAACAGCCATTTGGTAGTTGGGGGAGGAGGTTTTGGGTCAAACACTTAATTAGAGTAATTAAAATCTTTCAAATCTTAAACCCTTAACTCACTAAGCAATTAATAACCTTGGTTCAAATTGGCATATCTTAAGGTTAAACACTTGCAAATATAATCTTTCAATCTCATCTACAAGTAATGCTTTGTGGGTAATTAACTAAATGTTTTAACTCTTGTGGAACACTTTGCTTAAAGCTTTCAAATCTTCTAAGTGTCCTTTTGGATTTTGAGTGTTGATGTTGCCATTGAGGAGCAGTCCAATAGAGTAAGTGCTATTGGAGCATGCTTAGGCTTAATGTGTTGATAGTGCTCACGTATTGATTGTATCTAACTTCCTGCACATTTAAGCAAACGTGGTTAGCTTGTTATATTGTAACATTGTGTATCTAGCATTCTTTATTTGTAAGTATCTAACCTTGCTTTAGCATAAGTGTATCTTGATAATCTTTGTAATCTTACTTGTAATTAAACACCCTTACATATTTAGTTGACCCCTTGCCCAACCTTAGGCACTAGTCTTAGTTGACCTAGGGAAAGGCTTGCTTGACATAAGAAATCTTGCATCTTGCATTGTTGCCTTTGCATCATAGGTCAGATTCCACCTAAACCTTAACTAATTAAAAACTACTCCTAGAACTTAACGTAAATCTCATCTAGAAACTAGAGTCAACCCCCCTTGGCTTCCCTAGGAGTAAGCCTAGACGGAAGAGGTTCAAGCCAAAGTGACAGTGTGGGCTTTGAACCTAGGCATTGTGCCTCCAAGGACACACTAAGTGAGCAGGACTTGGCTCACGTTTGCAAGTGTGTATAAG
>ML786468.1:293932-308572 GCA_009831015.1 Picea engelmannii | reverse complement strand
TTATTATGTCATTATGTACTTAGATTTACTTTTGTATCATAATTTCATTTTGTAAAATTATAAATGTTGTACTTTAGTTATTTCATTATGTAGATGTTGTTTATAGCATTTATTTATTTCATTGTATATATATGTATGCTTATGTTGGATATTGGTGAGCACTCTGTTTTGTAGGTGTTGGATTCTCGTATGCTCTCCGTCCCATTTGAGAAGATCGAACACACGTCCCCATGTGGAGCCAGATGTTGACCACCTATCCCACTAGGGGGTCAACTCCATGTGCCATGAAGAAATGCATCATCAGATGCTCATTTGTCGAAGATTATTTGGTTCTACAGGGCATTTTTTGCCTCCAGCACATCTTTTTGTAAACAGAATTTCCACACCCCTGCGTGGGTTAATAATGTAATAGGTCTGCATGGGTCATAATTAGGTCAGTTACCTTGGAATGGATTCATTGGGAGAGTTCCTTTCACCGAGGGTTTTTTATCCTCAGGTTATTAATTGGGCTTTTCAGCCTTATTAATTTCCCTTTAGTTTTTCCCTCACACTTGCAATAATTCCCCCAAAGTGGTGAAGGGCATTCTAATTTCTAATGGGCTTATCCTCTGGTAACTATTGTTTAGGGATGATGTAAATGACCATGTATGACATCTTAGAAAGTTTCGCGGAATTCCGATGAGTCTAGATTAATTTTTTTTAATCAATTAATTATTAATTAAATTTCCCTAAGTTTGGAGGTTTAATTATTTAATTAATTAATTATTTTTGAGCAAAAATTGTAAAAACTAGGTCCTTGGACTTTTGATAGGGGTATTTGTGCTCAAAAGAAATGGAATGAGACCCCCTACACGCTTGGACCAAGTTTCAGCTCAGTCGGACATCATTTGCTAGGTGTTTGTCCACCAGGAGTCTCAGTCAGTCAAAAACATCAATTTTAATTGCTAGGTCATGACATTGTAAAAATGTAATTTTTGTAATTTTGGGCTAAGAAGTGGATGTAAAGATAGGAAAAGGTGAAAAAGATGTTTCCTAACCCAAACCTACCCAACCCAACATTTCCTAACCTTTTATAACCCCTCACCCACTCATTTCACTTCAACCCTCACGCCCCCTAGGGAAAGTTACGCCCCCCTTCATGTGGAAACCCTAGAAAAAACGTTTTTAATGAGTTGGGGCCCCCTCCATCTATTGGCACGCCTTCCCTAGCCCTCCACGTCACCCTTTGCTTGATCCCCACACCTCACAACCCATCCACCTCATCAATCCATGTTTAAAACCCTAGATGGTGCGCCCCCCTCCTTGGGATTCTATCTTATGCTTGGTGGTGGACATTTGGCATTGATCCAAGAGAGGTAGGTTTGCCTCTCCAAGTATAAATAGAACCCTCTCCTCACTCTTTTCCTCACCATATCTTGAGCTATTGTTATGCTACTTGATTTTCACCACATCTCTCTCTCCTTCTTGTCCATTTTGCATCCATTCTTCTGCTCTTGAGGGTTTTGGAGCAAGTATTTGTTCCAAGATTTTCCTTTTTGAGTAATAAAGAGAAACTTTGGAGGATTGGAAGAACAACGAGTATTCTTGTTTCTTGCTTGCATATGAGGTAATATTGTGGATTTGGCATCTTGGGTTGCATAGAGTAGATTCTTGGGTAAAGTATTTTACTTGTGTAGATCACACAACTAGTATTATTGTTGATCTCTATATGTGGGTTTGTTAATAGGGTACAAGTATTTTATTTTGTTAGCATATTCAGCCATATTATCTACTTGTATGCATCACATTTTGTTGAAGTTTTGCAGATTTGCTTCTAGGGTTTTGTTGGGATAGCCTCAAGGAAGAGTCTTCCCTCAAAGCTTACTCAAACTCCTTCTTTTTTCATTCTCTTCTTGCTGTCCATTTCATATAATATTTCAGCTAGCTTAACATCATAGATTGATCATCTAAAATATACTTTTTCCATTAAAAAAATTATGCCCTAAAACAGAAATTTTTCTTCATCTATATTGTTGTGTAGTTTTTCTAGCAAGCATAGCTTGCTGGTTTTTGCAGGTTCTTATCAGGTTGAGAGGGTTATGTTGCCAAAAATCAGCCACACAACACTCCAAGACCCTTCTCTTCAAGTGGGTAACAAATCTCAACCTTTCTCTTCACTTTTCTAGCTTCTTGTGCATAGTTTCCTTCACTTTTTGCTGATTTTTGTAGCTCATAGCTTGGGAGGAGAATTGGTATGGCCTACCTCCCACGTGTGAGATTAGGATTAGTTCAATTTTCAAGTTTTTATTTCAAAATCGTCTTCCAAGGCTAGGACGTGGGGTTAACAAGTAGTTTGTTGATAGTAGTTGTTTGCTTGCTTTCTTCTTAACCCCCTTTGGCACAATAAAGGTAGGCTTGCCTCCACCTTGTGCCATTGTGAGTGGTTTGTTGTTGATTCTCCTTCTCTTTCCAAGTTATTTCTAATCTTAATAATTGCCTACACCTTGGGAGAGACACCCCCAAAATCGTAAGGCTAGGGTAATAATGCGTTAATGGTTCCTTCAAGCTTTCATGGTTAAAATTATCTAGATCTAGATCTCATTCACACATTAAAGTTTAGCCTAAGCCCTTGGGGCATAAACTACTTGCGTGTCTTAAGCTATCTCAAATTTTATCTTATTTCACACGCTCTAATCCAACACTAAATGGTTTAATGCATTGATGGTACAATAGGTAGCATTCGTTTTCATGTTATTTCATACTTAAGGCCATTTTCCATCACTTAAGTTAAAGTATTGTTGGACATGTTGATAGTGTAGGCACACATCTAAATTTTCAGCTTTCTTTTCACACTTAACACGTCATCTTAATGCTATAACAATAAATGTTTAAGTGGTCATAAGCTTTAAATCTTTCCTTCTTTCTTTGGCAAGTTGTTCTTGCCCTTGTTCATTAGCATTCTTTTACAAGCTCTTCATGTTGTAGCTTAACTAGTAGTGATGCAATAACTCTTTATTTCAGCTCTCTCTTTTACATGCTTTACATGTTTTAATGCGCTTAACTTTCATGCTTAATAACACATCTTTATAAGTTGCTTAAAGTTTCGGTTTTGACATAAAATCACCATTTTAAGGCAACTAAAAGTCATTAAACACTCTCTAATACACCTAAAAACCTAACCAATTGATCTATAAACTTAATAGACTTAATAGGGTTCCTAAAACCACCATCTTCGCCATCTAAAACGAGGATTGAGGAAGGCAACGTAAGGTGCTAGGCTGAGGACGGTCTCACGGCGTGCTTTCCGGGAGTACTCGATTCATTAGGGTTGACCTGTGAAGTTAGGGTAGGCCTCGTTGCCTCACTTCTTGAGCATCCAATAGCCATTTGGTAATTGGGGGAGGAGGTTTTGGGTCAAACACTTAGTTAGGGTAATTAAAATCTTTCAAATCTTAAACCCTTAACTCACTAAGCAATTAATAACCTTGGTTCAAATTGGCATATCTTAAGGTTAAACACTTGCAAGTATAATCTTCCAATCTCATCTACAAGTAATGCTTTGTGGGTAATTAATTAAATGTTTTAACTCTTGTGGAGCACTTTGCTTAAAGCTTTCAAATCTTCTAAGTGTCCTTTTGGATTTTGAGTGTTGATGTTGCCATTGAGGAGCAGTCTAATAGAGTAAGTGCTATAGGGGCATGCTTAGGCTTAATGTGTTGATGGTGCTCACGTCGTGATTGTATCTAACTTCCTGCACATTTAAGCAAACGTGGTTAGCTTGCTATATTGTAACATTGTGTATCTAGCATTCTTTATTTGTAAGTATCTAACCTTGCTATAGCATAAGTGTATCTTGATAATCTTTGTAATCTTACTTGTAATTAAACACCCTTACATATTTAGTTGACCCCTTGCTCAACCTTAGGCACTAATCTTAGTTGACCTAAGGAAAGGCTTGCTTGACATAAGAAATCTTGCATCTTGCATTGTTGCCTTTGCATCATAGGTTAGATTCCCCCTAAACCTTAATTAATTCAAAACTACTCCTAGAACTTAACATAAATCTCATCTAGAAACTAGGATCTACCCCCTTGGCTTCCCTAGGAGTAAGCCTAAACGGAAGAGGTTCAAGCCAAAGTGACAGCGTGGGCTTTGAACCTAGGCATTGTGCCTCCAAGGACACACTAAGTGAGCAGGACTTGGCTCACGTTTGCAAGTGTGTATAAGGACGGCAACAGGGGAGAACGGTACATTATCCTTATCAAAGCCTCCCAATAGTACCCATGTTCCCCAAGAGTGACAATACGGAACTAGTACACTAAAGATGGCCACCAAGGTGAAACAAGGAAAAAAGCATAACTTCTAAGCTTATGATTCATTATCCAACTTCAACCCATGATCCTCATGCACATGCCAAATGCATTAAATATGACACTTTATATGAGACAAGGACTAATGTACCTCATAATGTGTTGGACTAGTGTGAGAAACTCTTATGTACAATTTTTTTCTTTTGCATTAATAAATTGCCTCCAGTGGCCACGTTGGCTGGTGTCGTGGATTGTTTCCCTCTTAGAGGGTTTTAACCACATAAAAACACTAGTGTATTGATCTTTGATCTAGTTGTGTGAGTGGTTGCTTAAGGTGTTCGTCCTATGTGGAAATACCATGTTTTGTTGAACATGGTATCAAAGCTACAAATGCACTTCATCAGAAAGCTCATTCATGATTGTGTTCTTGAAGTGTTCTTTTTCCCTACAGATGATCGAGTTGCAGACATTTTCACAAAGTCTTTTACAGAAGCGAAGTTTTCCAAACTTCGATTTATGTTAGGAGTTCATGAAGTTGTCATTAAGGGGGGATAGGCTCTAATGCCTCCTTCCTTCTCCTATTTGTGTCACCTTTGTAAATCCTTCAATCCTATCCCAAGTTGTTCTGGATATTTAGACACATAGGAGTTAGCTAAGATCAACTTGGTCTAATGTGTCTTTAGGTAAAAGTGTGTTTCTTTAGTATGCATTTGTAATTACGTAATCCATCGGTCACAATATGTTCTAGACGTAGATTGATCCAACGGCTAATATTCTCCTCAATATTAACGGCTATTGATCGGTGGCTTAACACTCAATTGGTCCATGATCTCTATTTAAAGAGCATGGAGGGTCATTTGTTGAAGATCAATTGTGAGAAACTCTTATATAAAAAAAATGCATTAATAAATTGCCTCGAGTGATCGCATTGGCTAGGGCCATGGACTATTTCCCTCTTAGAGGGTTTTAACAACATAAAAATACTAGTGTATTGATCTTTGATCTAGTTGTGTGAGTGATTGCTTAAGGTGTTCGTCTTGTGTGGAGATACCCTATTTTGTCGAACAAAATTCAGCAAGAAAAGAGGATTGTGCCTTGCTCTTTTCTTCTCAGATTAAAATGCAAAATACAAAGAAAGATTGTCTTGCTATAGAGTACAATAGACTTTGTGACCTGTTACTCCTACATAATTGCCTCAATAAGGAGTACAATAGATGTTCTAGCTTGTGATTGGTTGCTATAGTCCTTTGTTCTACTTCAATATCCCACTCCTTTGTCTGCTCAATGATCGAACAATAAATCATTACAATAGGAATAGAACCCCTTTCTTCCCTTGTGACTCACTTTTTAACATGTCTTGATAGTCATCTAAGGTTAGGGATTTTGCATGCCCAACTCTTGATTAGTGTTAGGGTGTTAGACCCTCTATAATCTTCTTGAAAGTCCACTATAGCAAAAATAGGCATTTAGTGTGCTTGATTTATTCTTTAGAGCTTATGCAAATTTATATGGGAGAGTTTACTTGAGTTAGTTCCTAAAGAATAGGATCTCCAAAATGTCCTAAGACTCTAATAGAATGATCGCCATCTATTCTAATTTCTATGTATGAGTTTGTTACAACCCAACAACCTTACTTACAATAGTTTATTCACGTATACTATGATTTATAAAGTATTCTAACATCACAAGTGACTAGCTCCACATGAGTAGTGAATGGTGAAAGCATAGCTCAACTTGTTGGAGGCATAACTCCCTCATACAAACCCTAACCAAGGTGCTCTTTGGACCATTGGAAAGCTCTCAACGAGTGGAACAATGTCAAGGAGTTGGGAACTTTTTCACAAATCTTTTGACTCCAAAACAGTTGTTTAAATGCCTAAAACAATCTCTAGAAGTTTCACGACCCCAAGTCACCAAATCAGAATTAACCCTTAAATTGGGCCTAACAGGGCCATGGCTCTGACTTTCCACCTTAGAAAGTACCAAAACAAATGCTAAATTATATAGTGATCCATTTTGGATCAACAGTCATTGACTTCAGGCATGGCCAAGTACAGCAGAGACACTGAGGAACATGGAAAACAAAGTGATCAAACTGGGGAAAATGGACCTATGATAAGTTTGATGCATCCAAGGAAGAGCATACCAGGGTATCAAGGAGAGCATTCAGGGCTCGCAGGAGCCCTCTTCCAGGGGGGTATTACTATGATACCTCGTGAATCCAAAGATGAGGTTGAAGACTGAATAGTGAACACATTGTAAGGTTCTAGTTTCCTTTACCTTAATCTGTGTAGGAATGTCTGAGCCTTTTAGCAGTGCTGACCTGGAAGGATACTCCAGCCTTCAGAATTTCGTATTTGTTCTCGGATATTTCTGTAGTATATTTTTGTATTTAATAGAATGTTCGACTTGCCCATGTTGAAAAAAATATCGTTTTGAGTGATTAAGAAGAGATGTTCTGTAGCGGATTGTTTACTAGGAATGGAATTTGAATTGCTCTTCGGAACAGAAAGATGAAACTAAACTTTTATATCGCAGCGTAGCAATCGATGAATACACGCATGCGCACATACAATGAAAACTTAAAAGCAATGAAGTAGTAATGATGAAAATTTCAAAGTAATGAAACGATAAACAACCTGTGCAAGGAGGGCCTCTGCATCCTGTTGTCTGAAACACAGTAACCCGAGGGACCTTGAACTATTCGGGTCCGAAACCAACACAAATTCATTGTTCGCATTGCTGACGGTGTAAACAGGAACTCCCTCAAGCGTCTTGGCCACATTCACTGTACTCAAAGCAAGCTGAAACACAGCCTTAGGCTCCCAGGACTCTTGTCCACCGGCCGAAACACTGGCAAAGCATGGCACTACACGTTGCCTTGGCCTCGCTGCATCAGAAATAACACTCCCCAAGCAAGCCTTGAAATCCTCGAATCTCTGCCCTAATTCTTTGCCAAACCTGAACCATGGATGTTGCTGAAACCAAACAATATTCATTACAGTCACTATACATTATCATTCATAAGAAATCGATAACCTAACCTATTTGACCGTCGGAATTCGAAATAACCCAAAGATAAGCCCTGGAATGCAAAATGAACCAGAGAAAAACCCTAACATACTGCCAAATACCTTCGCAGCCGATGCATTCGTCCTCGATGTTAAACACTTGAATAAATTAGAAACCGCGTTGGTTAAATGAGGAATTGTGTGGTTATTTACAGCCGATACTGGAAATAGTTTAGGGGTATTATTATTGGATTCGGGTGGCATTATAGTTCTGTTAATGGCGCCTGAACGCTCGAATGGGTGAAAATTCGGTAGCAGTTTGTCGATGTTTGGGATTAGAGTGTCTTTGAGGGAAAATGCGGGATGGAATTTGGATGAAACAGTGCGAGAAGTGGAGGATTCAAGTGAGCAATCCATGGCTGACGAAGGGAGGGAAGATTTCATTGTAAATGATTATTGCAGCAGAGCAAGAATGAACAGGAAGCTACTGCTTGTCTGTCAATCTATCTGCCTAATACTGTTAAGAACATCGACCGATTCTCTAGTTATTATATGTTCTGTTGTTTTGGATATCCATTCTTTCCAAAAAGGAATCTCGTCTGCTGTCACCGGGCTTGTTGTCCTGCTAAGTTATTGGAGGAAGCGCCCTTCATTAGATTTGCATCCAGCATAAGGGAATATAGGCATTTAAACGAGGCATAAGCATAACCATTTCTCTTGTACATTGAACAACATCAAGCAAGACCTCCATTTCTCTTGTACATTGAACAACATCAAGCAAGACCTCCTCCTAATTTGACATTTCCATGGAGTGGGTTAAACTTAGTGGGGATTTTTTCTCCCTTGTCATAATTTGGTAATTTGGTGCTACAAGTTAAGTTTTTGGTCCATTGAAAATTTTAATTGATTTTGTGACTATTTGGGTTGGTTTAAAATGAGGCAAAATTCATAGGGGTAAGGTTTTACAACACATAAAGCTTCAATTGTGTGAAACTAGGGCTATCTTTGAAATTTTGACGAGATTCAGCGCATATTTTGGTCTGAAATTGGGATCTGTTTGCTACAAGTTTAACCTATTCCAATCTCCATTGCCAAAAATTTATGATGATGATTGTTCAAAAATTAAGTTATGAGTGCTTAAATTTATGTAAGCAATAGTGTTGAAAATGTTAAGCCAGGATTTTGTTACTTGTAATGTCCTTGTGGAATGCTTCGTCTAAGTTGCAGTTAATGGTTACTTGTAATTGTTAGCCTATGGCTTACCTTTACCAATCACTAAGTCTAAATTGTCACCTATATTTGTATTATTCATTTAGGATATTAGTAATATATCCTCAAGTGATGACTAATGAGTTAGTTAAGATTGCCTAGCCTAGTCATCATTCATGATTTTAGGATCTAGAGAAAATCTCTCTATGAGGTGGCATCACCCATTGTACTATAAATATGTAACATTGGAGTGAATACAATAAGTGTTGGCTACTGAGCCTTTTCTGTCATGTTGTTGTTCTTGTCTATATTTTATCAATTGGTATCAGAGCTGGACTGGGCTTAGCTCCCTAACAGGAGTGCCCAGGAATATGATAGAATGAGAGGTAGTATTTCTTAAGCTTGTAGGAGTAGATTGGTGTGAGTTTTCTGCGTTAGTATTTTTTTTTATTTGTAGATCTACGTCGTGTGAGTGAGCGATTTATGTTGTGAGTGAGCAATACCTATGAAAGCCTTCATTTTTTTTCTGTTTGTTTAATCGTTGCCCAGTGGGACGCTATCTGTGAGTAGTTGTTGTAGAGGAAAGAACAGGAGCAGATCTGAAAAGTCTGGTGTAGGAGCCGCAGCATGAAGAGTTCGTCTGTGTAGAGGAGATCTGATCGTTGTCAAAGATCGTTGATGTGGAGTGTGCCCAGATCGTTGATGTTGTTACAGATTGAATCGTTGTCTGGTTCGTCCACCTTGAAGATAGGTCAGATAATAGGAAGGGTACGCCTGCCTGGATTGTGCACCTGCCCGGGCGCCAGAGATAGTCCAGATCATAATTAAAGGTGAGACAGATCCCTGCGAAGATCAGATTGTTGTTGTTGTTGGAGATCGTTGTTGTCCACACACCAGTTCGTTGTTGTCCACACTACCATGAAATTCAAATGCCATCGTGTTGAGCGATTGCCCATTGTGTTGAGGGACTACCCAAACCTTTGAGAACTGCCCAATTTCACACCAGAGAACTGAGGCTAGGTTCCCCAATTTCACACCGGCGTTGAGAACTGAGGTTGCCATCGCTAGCGAGGCTTTCTAGAAGGCCTTTGAAATTGGGTTGCAGTTGTTTCGTGGCGAGATAGAAGTTTTTGAAATTGTCTTGGGTGCAGGGCATGGCAACTTTCTTGATCTGGCGGCAATCCGTTGACGGGCGAGAGCGACAAGTGGTGGAAACACAGGAGGAAAGGAGATTGTGTAGAGGCGAGTCTGGAAGCGAGAGTGGTTGATTGATTGAGAGTTAGATTCACAGTTTGTGCGCTTGTGTGTACTCTACTGTGAACAAGACTGGGTATAAGGAAGACGTCTGGTTATGCTTGGCTTTCTACATGGTCGCGGCATTGGGAATAGTTGTTGCCAAGAAGAGATAGTGGTACTGTGAAGAGATGGATGATTGCACTCGGAGCCTTTGGGGCTAAAGAGAAATCAGAGGCCACTACTGCCGCCAGAGAAATTAGAGGCCAAACCCTGAGGAGAAACATCGATATGGAAGGAGGCCATGGCACTAGGGTTTGGAAGCTCGACAACAGTGGTTAGAGGAGGCATTATCACTCTGATATGTGGAGAATATACATATGAATGAGTTCTTGGTCCAGATGCAGAGTGTTGTATTTGCCTTCATACATCGGCAGTTGTGTAATTCCCTGGAAAGGGCGAATGCAAGGTGGAATTGGAATTGGAATTGATGGAGAATTCCACATTGAATACCTTATCCTTTGTAAGTTTTCCTATTTTCATTCTCATATCTAGTCAAGTAACCAATAAAAAGCATAGAAGCAGATCACAAAGTCATACTTGATTATCTTCATTATCTCAGCGATGGTCCATCTAAACTTGTGCAATGAAGAGTGCAGTTGGCGATAATTCCATTGTAGCAAAGAAAGATCGCAACTGTGAATATATCCCCTCAATCAACTGTGAAGAGTGCAGTTGGCGATAATTCTCATTGAAAATGGTGGAGCTGTGAATATATTCCCTCAATCAACTGGACAGATGTGACTACTTGACACCAAATACTCATTGATATGTGCAATGATCTGGTCCAGAGATTCCTCAACATACAACCATAAATCGCTCAACAAATCTTCATCGCTCTACTCGCCACTTCCATGATTTATGGATCCGAATCGATTTTGTAGTCATTTTCGGAGGAGACAGAGCAAGCAAAATATAGCTTGAATGCATGGAATCACTTATATAAAACAATTTTATGCACAAACTTTTTAAAGTCATTTTTTTTTAATATTTAAAAAAAAAAAAAAAGTGGTATGGCTTTATATGGATTAATGTAAGAGTTATAAAAGCATGATTTTCAAAATAATCTTGTTTTTGGAGTGACAAGACATTAAAGTGGGAGATTTAGAAAGATTTATTTTCTACATTAAAGTGGGAGATTTATGAAGATTTATTTTTTTTCGAAAGGGAAGAATAGTTATTTTTACTTTAATGGTGAAAATAGCATCTTTGTCTTCTTGTAACTCCACATTGTCAATTCTTAGTTAAGGATGATATATGAGAGTTCCAAAATCTTTTGTAAGTGAAAACATTGAATAAAATATTCATTTTGATGGTTGATGTGTCCTAGATCCACCCGAAATTGAATAAGGGGATCTTACATACACCTTGTGTCATGTGTGGTGGTGAATATTTGCATGGTTCCTTTATGATGTTTAATGTCTAATTTTTGACATAAACATGGTTTTAATGTATCATTTAACGTATCATACATTGAGTACAAGCAAGTTAATTCAAGCACACAATTAATGCTAGTGAAGTACAAGCAATCAAGCACATATGATCAAGCCTCTATGAAGATAATTATCAAGCATTCAAGTCGTCAACCACATCAGCAATGGACAAATCAAAGTATTCGAACTCAACACATAATGGAGCATTTGTAATTCAATTGTAACTTGCAAAATGTTTGTTGTAAGATTACTTGATCGAGTTGAATTGTACTTGCCATAGTAAGAATGAAATCAATTTAAATTGAGTTGAATTTCTTTGTAATTGGGTGCATTCTCAGTTGAGCCCGACACCCAAGAGACATTGTCATTTTGAGTCGAAATTGACAAGGTTGAGTACTTGAAACTCAAATCATTGTAAACATCATAAGCTTGGAGGCATTTTCGGTGGTAACCGACATCCTCAACTTCCTGGAAGCGAGCGGTTAAAGCAAGGCAAGTTCAAGTGAGCGTGAAACAAAATCAAGCGAGTGTGAAGTTCAAGCAAGCGATTCAAGTGAGCGAGTTGCAGATAAGCCTTCTTTTGTCGAGTCAAATTGTAATAAGGATCTACCTGCACAAGGAGACCTCATTTAGTGTTTTGAAATGGCTCGAAATCTAGAATTATTAGAGTTATTGAATACTCTAATAAACACCACTGAAGACAACACAGTGACATTGAACAAAGAAACTCTTCAATCAGTGCTAACTTGTTTGCAAGTGACGCAAGCTAAAGTTAGACTTCTTCAATCTCTATCCCAACTATTGAATGATGAGTTGATAGATCTAAAAAATCAACAACTAGTGAATTGTCCCGAACTAGTTTTTGTTCAGCACAACCCTCTCTATGATGATGATGATGATGATGTTTTTGATCAACAGTCAGTGAAGGAGCAACACAATGATACAACTTCAGAATCAGTTTCAGACGAAGTTGAATCTATTCATGAACCTACATTTCAAGAGTTTTCTTTTGATTTCAATGAAGAAAACCTTTCAATGATGCATCAACATGCAGTAAATCCACTTTCACGGATTTCAAACAACAGGTTCAAAATACTCTTTCCAAGCCCATCATCAGACCTTGGGAAGAAATCATCTACAACAAGAATAGAACAGGACTTGGATACGACAAGGAAGTTACCTTTCATATTCCTAATTATTTCAAACCAATCAAGTTCCAAAGTGTTGGATTCCTTCAAGAAGCTTCAACTTCACTTGTTCAAGTTCAGCATCAAAATGATAAGTGCCAACATTGTAATCGAGTTGGTCACAAGGAGAATCAGTGTTTTGATCTCCATCCTTGCCAGCATTGTGGAAATCTTAACCATTCTTCAGACAGATGTTCAACACTGAAGAAACCTGCAAGATTGAAAATTCACTATGAGTGGATTGATCCTTGGAAATGGTCATCAACAACCAAGCGATTATATAAGTCTTACCGTAGAATTCAATCTCGAGTAAAGACCAATCTTGTATCACATAACATTTTTGTACCTCACATAAGTGGTCCCCTTATGGCATAGCTTTCAAGCATGGCCCTCACGGGATGAGATAACATGTGGTTTTTTCTGCATGCCCACTTTGTGTTGTACTCAAATGGAACAAGTATGGTACTCTCTTGAGCCTAGAAGGGGGGAGTACAATGATGTAACTCTCATGCAACTTAAGGGGGGGAGTTCAAAATTCCAGTGAAGATGGTCCATGAAACCACTTGTGGTCTCTCCTTTCAGCTAACAAAGGGGGGAATTGATGATGGAATTGAAGATGGTTGTTAGACAGAAAGTTTCGACAACAACAAACATCAAGTATGCCCGATGGGCATGAAATTTGCCAAATGGGCAACTGCAGTCTGTAGATGACAGACTTTGGCAAAATTATGGTTCAATAAGTTTAAGTTGAATCATACATAATTGGGATGCTTATTTTGATTTTGAGAGCAATGATATGGACGTTTGGTTCACATAGATGGTCATTCAACCTAGCAGAGGACAAGAGGATCCTTCTGCATTGCAACTTGGCATTTGATTGAGTTGTCAGGCATTTTTCAGGGATGTGTCAGACTAGACGTTGATTCACTTCTCTTGGTTTGCTCTCATCAGATTGGAGTTTACATTAAGTAAACAATTTGCATGCATCCTGGCTCACATGATTACATAGTGAGATTTTCCAAAGATGGCAGGCTTTGACAGGATTATGGTTCAATGACTTGCAATTGAATCATATACATTATACATTGGGATTTTGTTGGACACCTAAAAGTGTCAGGATTGGTTAGTGGTTATCCAAAAACCATCAGATACATGGTATCAATTGGTTAGTGGTCATCCCAAACCACAGATTCAAAGAGCACTTCAGTGATGCACTGATAGTAGAGTGGTGATACTACATGTTCACCAATTAGCACAAGACATCAGATTCTTCTAGCTAAAATACTTGGCAAAATGATCAAATTGTCAAGCAATCAGGAAATGTTCAGATATTGCAGTTGTTCACTTCCATATCTCAGTGCTCTTCCAGTTCATTTCAAATGAACATGTTTAGCATCCAGATTGACGGTTTTTCAGGCACTTCTTCATTGAGGCTCAACACAGGAGTTTCAATATGAAGACTTGGAATTGATACCAGTTTATGCTTTATTGTTGGTATTATTTATCGGACTTGTGATTGAGGGGGGTATTGTTAGCCTATGGCTTACCTTTACCAATCACTAAGTCTAAATTGTCACCTATATTTGTATTATTCATTTAGGATATTAGTAATATATCCTCAAGTGATGACTAATGAGTTAGTTAAGATTGCCTAGCCTAGTCATCATTCATGATTTTAGGATCTAGAGCAAATCTTTCTCTGAGGTGGCATCACCCATTGTACTATAAATATGTAACATTGGAGTGAATACAATAAGTGTTGGCTAGTGAGCCTTTTCCGCCATGTTGTTGTTCTTGTCTATATTTTATCAGTAATGTCTTCATGGAATGCTTAGTTTGAGTCGTCGTTAATGATTATTTAGATTTGCATTCTTCATTGTCAAAAATTTTGTAATGATGATTACTCAAATTTTAAGTTTGAGATTGGTCAAATTTATGTATGGAATAGTGTTGTAAGTGTCCAATCAAGTTTTTTTACTTGTAATGTCTTCATGGAATGTTAAGTTTGAGTTGTAGTTAATATTTTCTCGGATTTGCATTCTTCATTGCCGAATTCGTTGTGTGAATGATAGTTCAGAATTTGAGTTTAAGATTGGTCAAATTTTTATATGGATTAGTGTTGAAAATGTCATAATTTTGTTAAGTACATTTTATTCATGGAATGTCGAGTCCAAGTTGTAGTTTATGATTTCTTGGATTTTAATTCTTCATTGTTGAA
>ML786468.1:278053-293832 GCA_009831015.1 Picea engelmannii | reverse complement strand
AGAATTTGAGTTTAAGATTGGTCAAATTTTTATATGGATTAGTGTTGAAAATGTCATAATTTTGTTAAGTACATTTTATTCATGGAATGTCGAGTCCAAGTTGTAGTTTATGATTTCTTGGATTTTAATTCTTCATTGTTGAATTTGTTGTGTTGAAGATTGTTGAGATTTTAAGTTTAAGATTAGTAATGTTTGATTTTTAAATTTTTAATGCCTCGTTCAATTCCAAAGACTTGAGTAAATGTTTGTTTCATTGAAATTGCAATCTCTACCAATGTATTGAAATTGTTATTGTTGAAATTATTGAATCGTTGTAACTAAATTAGTTGACATATGTATTGTTTTTAATCAAACGACATAAAATTAATAGAGTTCCTCTACAAATACCAAACTTACAAGTTCCAAACTAAACTTCTTTGGCAACTTACGTAATAGATTTTGAAAATGGTGCACAAATGGTCACTATGCGTTGGAGTCACCTATAAGCCCAACCCTAGAGGCACTACCATTGTTTATTTGTTATAGAATGAAATGAAACATAGAATTAGATGATAAAAAGGAAAAATTCTTCATATGGAGGACCACAAATAACGAGGCATATTATATTGCCCTTTTTAAAGGACTTAATGCTACCAAATGATATGGTGTGGATGATATTGATGTATTTGCCAACTCAGTATTTATATGTAGCAATGTGAAAGGTAAAGATGTAGTTAGAAAAGACAATTGCATACTCTTATGTACATAAGCAATAATAGTTGCTAATCAGTTATGTTTATTTAGCACACACCACCATGGAATTGGCGAGGAACATGTGGAGGTTTAGAGTATTTGGAGTGCTCTATTAACTATGGCAAAGTCATTTCCAATTAAGCATGCCGCATATGATGTCGATCAAACATCACCCCCCTCAATCTTGGGTGATCAACATCAATATAGACATCATATATGTCAATGCTTCATTGTTATGAATGTTGTGGCCTATGTGATGGTGTGGTTGTTGTTTGCATGTACATACACTGCAACACAAAACTTATACCTTGGAATGAATGTAAGGTTCAACTATTAAGTAATTTGAAATAAGTTTCGATTTTAAAGTCTTGGAGTTTGTTAAAAAAAATCTGAGTTTATAGGGGTGGCAGGTTCAGAGGGGATCATTCTTGATCCCAAAGGAAAGCAAGAAATCTCTTTTTCCTAATGACTAGGGGAGACCACATGCAATCAAGTGGAGAATGATTGGTGTTACTTCAAGGTTCAATACAACTTAAGCATCGTGGAATATAGCAATTCTTGGTGATTGGGGACTCAATAGTAATTTTTTGGCATGCGCACTTCAATACAATACCTTATGAGCCTTCTCTAAGTTGAAACATCATTAGAGCCCAAAACCTGGTTAAAATTTTTGCACAATGTGAATACTGGACAAATATGCAAATGAAGGGGTTGGTATGCCCATGGGAACTATTAGGAAAATTGGGGGAAGCCTGGCAATCCAAGATCTCTCATGATACAAACTACAATAACCAAGACAAAGATTGGTCACTCACATACAAGTAATAAGTGGCAAGAGCATTCATTGGAGGTTGTAGGATTAAATAGCAGTCAATCTTGCTCAAATATTCCTTGTTATATGATGGAGGTGAAAGAATTAAACAATGAAGGGACGAGATTTTCAACTCCCTGTGGTATTAATCCTAGTCGTGCTTAGGAATTAATAGAAGGTCATTTCCCCTTTGCTAGTCTTTCTCTATAGCAGATTTCACATGAAGCTCATTTCCCTCCTGTTTGTCATTCACCTTTTCTAGTCATGCCCTGCAACAGAGTTCACCTAAAGCTCATTTCCCTCCAATTCGTTGTGCCTTGCAGTAGAGGACTAGAGTCATTTGGAGAGATATACCTCACCTATGCTAAGGGGTGACACTTTGGAAGGTAGACTTATGTGCAGGAAACTTTAGGAATATGGAAAACTTCCATGGCCACTATGGTCATTGTGTATCATGTGATTCATAACTCTGTAGAGGCATCAGGTGGTGTGAGAGACACATTGAGGAAGTGCAAGACTACTTCTCTCTATACAACAAAAAATGGGAAGGTTGGAGGAAGGACTATGAAAGGAGAAGTGCCTCGAAAGCACAAACAATGTCAAGGCAAATATTGGGGCTTAGTCAATAGATAAAGATAATTCAAAATCGTCAGAGGGGAAATGAAATAAGTGCAAGAAACAATTCACTAAGAATTCACGAGGTTGTAGACAAAATTGATATGGTACATGGTAGAATAGAAGAGTTGGAGACTGCAAAGGACAATGCAAATGTTGGAAACAAGTAGGTGGCCCATCCCTCCCTCCCAGCTGGATCATTTGGAGAGGATATTGTGATGGATAAAGAGGAATCTACCATGCAACAATTGGTAATCCAAGCTAAGCTATGAAACAATCATCGACCATTCAATTGACAAAGTCAGGTAACAATATGGAAGCCCATAGTGGGCCTACTTGCCTTTAATTTTTTATCAATGTAATTTTCTCGAAAGCAATAATTTTGTTAGGGAAATTCACAAGGTTATATTCCTATCAGATATATTGTCACATATTAAGAAGTATTTATCTAAAAGGATAGGGTAGGAAGTAAACCCACAATTTTGTGTTTTGGTTCAGTGAACTTAATTCTAATTTTTTTTTTAGATGTAATATTTTGTTGAATGCTTCAGCTATAGTTCTATCTTAATTCAATCTTATAACCATTTTTATTCAAAAAATAAATAAATAAATCCAAGTTTGTACTCTTGCATTTTCAATTAATTATGAAAGCATGATTTGTATGGCTTTTGCAACAATGAAAGACATTCTTGATGAGGAACGGTGTGCCATTACTTTTTGGAAACTATTTGATAGTTCTGCCTTATCTATAAAATTATTTGACTATTCTGCCTCCTTTAGGAAACAATTATGATAACGATTTCTTATCTCTTGATCGCATTTTTGGAAAACCCTTTTAGGATAAAATTAGTTATTTGCACAATAGTGAAGTTATATATTTGCATGGCCTTTTTGGCATCCTTTTTTATGTGTTTGACTATAAGAATTTGTAAATTACAAGAAAACTAGTCAGTTATGAATGATTTATGAGACCTTATTTGCTTATCTAATGATATGGTTTACGTGCATTAGTGTTTGACACATTTCATAGAGATGTTTATGTGAGTTATTAATGCCTGGATACAGTTTATTGATTTGTGAAACTAACACACTTGTGACTTTCTTATTACGCCACGAAGTTGGTTAATAATCCAAATGATAGTTACAATTATTATATACTGCGAAGTAGATGCATTGACAATATAATTTTTAGTATTTGGTGTTTATCAATTTCTATATTTTCCATTCCTTAGATTGCTCATTGTTTACTGTCAAGTACATGGAGTAGAGTCATGTTTTCTTTCAATATGTAAAGTGTGGGAAGCAAATTACGTTAACATTAGCACTATCCAAGGTAAAAGTTTGATGTGCCATTGCACATTTTTCCTAAAAAGTTGCCACAAGAGTATCCATTATTTGTAGATATCCAATCAAATGGTCAAGCAAAGCAAATATCGAAGAGAAGTACTAATTGTGTGGCCTTAACCCCTACATATAGATTTACCAAAATTATTAGAGGTGAGGACATGAATCTCGACACTCCTTGTAATTTCCAAGTGTAGTAAGCAAACCACTAGCACACAGGGGTACAACTCCCTTGTGCTACAAGTTGTAAGTATTTCATAAGTTCTTATTGAGATGTTAGTAATGAGAGTGCATATCTTCTGTCATTAGTCATATGTACTGTATTTTTTAAACTACTTATGCGGTTATTCTTGTTCATATGACCCTAAGGATAAAAGAGGAGCTCATCAATCAACTAAATGAAGGAGACCATTTGGGAAGAAGAGGGGTCGTCAATGCCATTTCAATGTCAAGATCTTGGCTCAAAGTATGTAAATAGCAATATTGACATACAATATGTATGAACATGAAGATGAGGATAGATGGCCCTGTCGTGGATGGCTTGACACATCAAGCAATGCGAGGCCATGCATAATCCTAGGCTCTTAAGGGACTTAGTGCCTCATGTTGAAAGTTTGTTATTTTTGGAGGTGTCGATTGACCCAGTTTATAAAATGCATATTAAGTGACATGTTGACATAAATCCAATGGATCTTGATATAAATTTATTCATGTATAGGAGAAATGTTATAAACATATGCAGTCACTTGATGAAGAGAAATTAGCAACTTCATGAGAAGGATGAAATGAGTGTCAACCTTTGGTATAAAAAAGAATAGGCCTCATATTTATTTTCCCAAAATCTCGATGGTGTAGAGGTCCCATTTATTATGGGTATTCAAACAAAATGGGGGTTTGAGACCATGGTCAAACTATCTCATAATATATTAATATGCATGGATGCAACAATCAGTGCAAATAAATACAATTTGTGTGATTTAGATCATTGATCATTTATCATTGTTTGGGTTGTGATTCAAGGTTATTAATAGCCTGAATTTGACATTGTGTGTTCTTTGAATATGGTAGCATTAGTTGTGTAGACTTGTAGATTTGGACAAAGAACAAAGTGGGGCACTAATGCAATGGGTTATGGTGTCACAAAATAGATCATTTGATATTGCTCAATGGTTGGAGAAACTCTTGCACAAGTGCTATGAAATCTACCCTAATTGAAAAGTTGATGCATTCATGGTCAATGATGCTTTGAGGTAACTTTAATCTAGCCATTTTTCAACTTGTAATTATTCAAAGATAGTCACACCAAAACACATTGAATTTAGTAGGAGAATCATAGTGATCTTGTGTTTTTGGCATATACTGAGGACATGGCCAAAAAATGCACCAAGGATGGTAAGTTCTTCAAAGAAAACAAACATGATGTTTGCTAAATTACTCTATATCATGAATCATTGTTCCACTTCTGAAACAATGGGTAATGTAATCGACAACTTCATCGAATTCGCAAATAAGGAGAATTTCTTAGAAATTTTCAATAAAAATTGGGTAGCAAGAGATAAGATATGTAAGTTTACACATCCTTCATTTTTGTTTATGTTTTTGTATCATGCCAATGAGATGGATATCATTTTCATATATATAGAAAAATTCCCAATCCACTAAAAAATTTCTTCGCATTTAGGGATGTGCGTAAAAGGTTGCCTTGATTACCCTCATGCAAATTAGAAGACCAATAATTCCATGGAGTCATACCATTGGTTCTCAAAGATAAAATTTATATACGATCAAAGAAGTAAATGTGCTTTGGGATGGATTAGTTGATGTTTGTGTGCCTCAAAAGTGTTGAGCCATATTCATGGTTTAAGGAAATAATGAAAGAACAAAGCTATCTCAATAGATACAAGTAATATTGAATGAGAGAAAAGATAAATCCCAATTTGAATTGGTAAAATCTAGCCAGGTAAAGGTTGAGGATTTCGTAATGGAAAACTTTCAATGGAAGAGTATTTGAGTTGTCCAAGGTCAAGGTTTTAGTTTTGATGGCTTACAAGAAGAAGTACATTTGGCGTAGAGACAAGATTCAATAGTGGCAACAAAGGCTAGTCGGTCCCCTCCCTCATTTAAGGATGTGGTATTAGGGGAAGCGACCAGGCAACAAGCAATGGGGGGTGCAAGAAATATTAGTAAAGAGGCATTGGAACCTTGTAAAGAGTTAAGGGAGTATAGCATGCCTGGGGTGTAGAGGGAACCTCTTGAACGAGAGAGAAAATGTATTAGTGGGTGTTTAGCAAATATAATAGAAAACCCTAGATATGAGGTTACCTTTGATCTAACAAGTGGATATATACAATACATGAAGTGTCATGTAGTAATTGGTAAGTTTCTGGGTATATGGTCTTTAGATAAGGATCTGATCAAGTAGATAAATACTAGGTGGAAGCCCAAGGGGTGGGTGGACCCAAAGCTAGGATCTAAGGGTTTCTTCATGGCAATTCACACACACGGAGGATAGAGAAAGAGTATTTGAAAAAATGGTTTTATTTTTTAAACTCGGCTATATTTCATTTGATATTCTATATGGAAATATTTAGCCTAGAGAAAGAAGATTTCACATAAACTCATGTCTGCATATGCCTCTATTTTTTGTCTTGGGAGGTATAGGAAGAAGAAACATTGGAAAGGATAGGGAATACAATGTGAAGCTTTGTCAAAACCTCAAAATTAACTAGAACATATAAGTATGCTACTTAGGCTCGTATTTGGATATACATAGGTGATTTCCCAGAGTCAATTTCTATCAATGTCCAAGACTGATAATGGACATATACCCTAGATTACGAGCACATCCCATTATGATGTTGTAAATGTCATGATCATAGGAACCTCTTATGATATTATTTGCTTAATGGCATTACCATACCAAGAAAGAAAAGAGAAGAAACAAATAAGGAGGACTTTATTAAAGTGCCAAGAAAAAATAAAATTAGGCAAGAAAAATACCAAACTTGCAAACAACAACAGTGCCAAAGTAGGTAATAGATTCCAAGCCCTAGAATCAAATATGGATGGGGATATAGATACTCAAGGTCCAATTAGAGGGGAGAAGTGGAAATCAAGGAAAAACTAGAACACTCTAGGGAAGTTAAGGAACCAACAAAGGGAGAACATGAAAGAAGGAAAATGAAGACAACAACATCAAGCATAGGAGAGGTAGTGGGACATGTAGAATTAGGTATGGAAACAAAAGAGGAGGACCTAGCAGAACTGAAGGAAGGTGACGTAGTCCAAGACAAAGACACAAAAATCGTAGAAGTAGACTTTCCTGTGTTAGTAAAAAAATACAAAGAATGACATCTAACCAGTCTACCTAAAAGCCAACTTCATATACCATAGAAAGAAATATTGAAATGGGAAACTAAAATAGGCTTAAAAAAACAATCCCAAGGATAGTCAATGTCTTTTGGAATCTGGGTGAATCCTTGCAAACCTCCAAAGAATTTAGGATGAGAGGGGGGGAAGAGAGGAAGGAAATTCAAGGAAACTCTAGGAAATTGTAGGATGTTCTAGGAAATGTTTCTATACCCCACAGACTGTACAAAAAGAATGGAAGATTTGTAGGTGATTATTATAAGGGAGGGGAGGAATGCAGAGCAGATAAAACAATAAGAACTAATGAAAGATCAATTTGAAGTGAGAGAAAAGAAAGAGGATATCTTATGGAGACAAAGTCAAGGATCCAGTGGCTTAAGAAAGGTGACAAAAATGTTAGGTTCTTCCAAAACTCAATGATTAACCATAGACACCAAAACAAAATTACCTCTTTTCAAAATGGGTAAGGGGAAAAGTTGAAAGTTGTATTCATGCTTTGGTCACAGTGGAGTAGAATGTGAGCCTAATGAGATAAATATCTAGGGAGGAAATGGAATTGACAGTCATGGAGATGGTAGTTGGAAAATCACTAGGGTCATATGGTTTCACAATTGATTTATTCTAGAATTGATGGTTAGTTATGGGTACTAAAGTCTGGGAAGTAGTGGAAGATTCTAGAAATATGCAAAGAATCCTCCAAGTTGTCAATCTTACCTTCCTCAATCTCACCCCCAAGGAAGGAAGAGCAAATTATGCATACAAATTTAGGTCAATATTTCTTTGCAATGTGATATAAAAAACCATATCCAAAGTAATTGCTAACCAATTAAGGCCTATAATGTCTTGAGTTACCTCCAAGGAGCAAGGTGGCTACATCAAGGGGTGGCATATATTGGATGGCATCATTGTGGCTCACGAGGCAATCCACACCTTAAAGAATGTTAAGAAAATAGGGATGTTGATTAAATTAAACATGTCTAAAGCTTTTGAGAGACAAAATTGGGATTTTCTAACATAGATGTTAAGTTCCTTCAATTTCTACCAAGAGTGGATCCGTTGGGTAAAGAATCTAGTATCGTCTACTTTCTTCTTTGTGTTAGTGCATGGGTCTTCATCTATCCCTTTTAATCCATCACATAGTATTAGGCAAGGGGATCCTATATCCCCCTTTTATGTTCATTTGGAGTGGAGGGATTGGGAAGAAGCCTTCATCAATCTATTAGTAGGAGCTAGCTAAAAAAACTTAGCCTAAACATGGAGATGAACCTATTATCTCATTTTCAATTCGAGGATGATACAATGCTATCAGGATCTCCAATATCAAAGGAAGTCAAAACTCTTAAAAGAAGTTTTGGACACCTTTTTTCTAGCTTTTGGCACACTCATCAATCAAAGTAAATATCCCATTTTTTATCATTATGCCTTTGAATATTCAACATAATATTGTTAGAATCTTGGGTTTCCAATGTCACTCTCTTCCTTCCAAATATTTAGTTGCTCCTCCAGTGCAAAATGTGTTGAAAATATTTCTTGGGAGGGACTATCAATAAAGTTGGAATAAAAACTTAGCAATTTCACCTTTAGATTCCTCACTCTACTTGGAAAAGTGATTTTGCTAAAAATCAATCTTGCATTCCATGTGTATGTACCTATTTTTGATGTTGGTTGTCTCAACCAAGATTCTTAAAGCTATTAAATCCCTACAAAGGGCCTTACTATGGGGTGCCCCCCCCCAAAAAGAAGTGGGATTTGATGGCATGGGACAAAGTCTGGAGACGGTTAGGAAAAACATGGTGGAGATGGTTAGAAGGAAAAGATGAGCTATGGGGTCAGGTTTGGAGACTCGAATTTACTAGGCATGTATCCAAACAAGATATGATCGAGAAGGAGGGCACGAGATAGGGATTGATGATATAGAATAATACATGGCATACCAAAAGGCATGGTGCAATCACAATGCTTATAGGAAGTCAGATTGGGGAATTAAGTCATTTTCTAGGATGACTCATTGCAACTACAAAAAAAATTAAGGTTGTAGGCTCTTCTTAGGGAATCTAAAGCTTTATTCTACTCTCTCAATCGGTTCCATATTAATCACTACTTGAAGGACAATGTAAAAGGGGAGTGTTGTGGATGACATACTTGGAAATTAGTGGAGGAATGGCTAGCAAGAATAATAAAGTAAGAATTAGAATTTTTGGAGAAGGAGCTTAGGGAAAGGACAATTTGGTGCAGAGAAGGGACTAACACTCGACTCTAGGGCTAACAAGGAGGAGGTAAGTTTTTAGTAAAAGAAGTGTATGGGTTGGAGGATAAACACAATGAGCTTGAGAATTCAAAGATTTCACAACAAATATGGACTCCAATGATCTCACCAAAAATGTATGTGTCTCTCTAGATTTTGGGAAGAAGTAAGTTCTAACATGAGAAAAGTTCCAAAGGAGAGGCTATGCAGATCCTTTATATGCCCGATGTGTAATCAAGAGGAAGAGTCAATGAGACACTAATTGAATTCTTGTGGCCACTTATCAACTTTATGGGATAGATGAGTGGAAGTATTCAAACAATTGGATAGATGGTGGCATGATATTTTAGAAACTTTAGAGGAATGGGGCCCCTCTCCATTTGGGAATCCGATATTAAATAGAGCTTGGCAATTATTCCCAATTTTTCTCCTATGGACTATTTGGAAATAATGTAATCAATGAATCTTCAAAGACCATTGTCAAAATGGTAGCGAGAAAAGCTCCAAAGGAGAGGCTATGAAGATACTTTATATGCTCGATGTGTAATCAAGAGGAAGATTCAATGAACCACTAATTGAATTCTTGTGACCACTCATCTACTTTATGGGATAGATGAGTGGAATTCTTCAAACAATTGGATATATAGTGGCATGATCTTTTAGAAACTTTAGAGGAATGGGGGCCCTCTCCATTTGGGAATCTGATATTAAATACAGCTTGTCAATTATTCCCAATTTTTCTCCCATGGACTATTTGGAAATAATGTAATCAATGAATCTTCAAAGACTATTGTCAAAATGGTAGTGAGAAAAGCTCCAAAGGAGAGGCTATGAATATCCTTTATATGCTCGATGTGTAACCAAGAGGAAGAGTCAATGAAACACTAATTGAATTCTTGTGACCAACCATCAACTTTATGGGATGGATGAGTTGAAGTCTTCAAACAATTGGATAGATGGTGCAATGATATTTTAGAAACTTTAGAGGAATGAGGCACCTCTCCATTTGGGAATCCAATATTTAATAGAGCTTGGAAATTATTCCCAATTTTTATCCTATGGACTATTTGGAAATAATGTAATCAATGAATCTTCAAAGACCATTGTCGAAATGGTAGCGAGATTTGGTTGGAGGTGATTATAAACATAAAGAAATTATCTATGCAACAACTTGGAATGAGGAAGATCTTAATGTTAGGAAAATAGACTTCCATGTTAAACCTAATAGAAGAGAGTTGGATAGATTTAAGCTAGAAAATAAATGACAAAGCAATCACACAGTACACAGAGATTTTACCCTAGAAACCTAAACAGGAAAGCCAACATTCCTTGAGTGTCTTGCTCTATCATTTTCTTATTCATTAATAATAAAAGGTTACATGCCTAACCTTGGTCTACACCTAAGACACGGTCGACATTGTACCCTCTTTCTTTACATAAGAACAACCCTACAACCAATTTGTCTTACATCTACATGACCAACAACCTTTTGCTAAAGATAAGCACGAAGATCAACTACTACATACAACATAATACAATTACAAGATGCATTATTTATAGACTTTACAGTAGGAAAAACCCTAAAGAAAGTCACCCAAAAATGGTTACATATCCACACAAATCATTGGCTACAAATCTCGCGAGTCTCAAGATTCTGTTACTGTCGACTACCGGTCAAATTACCAACCAACCTCCATTCAGTCTTCAGTCGATTACCACACGACCTCCTGATGACCTCTTGTCGACTGACCTCTTCAAATTCAAATTTTCATGGTCAATCACTTGGACCTTCGACTTTCACCCCCAGTCGATCCACCTCGACTAGACTTTCACTACAAAGAATATAACAACCCAACACTTAAATGTAGCACATGAGAGTAGTATATATATAAAGTCTGAGGCATAGGCACAAAGAGTATCCTAACGAAATCCAAGCCCCTTCAAGCTCGAAGAAAGCTCTTTGGAAGAGTGGACAAGGCCACCAAAAGACTTTGTTAAGCTCAACTTTGATGCATCCTCTAAAGGAATTCCAAGTCCATTTAGAATGGGAGGGGTTTTGAGGGATGATAAAGGTAATATTCTAAGAGTTTTTTTTGGTTTATTGGGCCAAGATACCAACAATGGAGTAGAAATTTCATCTTTAGAAAGAGGTCTTCAGATTTCCAAAACCCAAGGATATGACAAACTTATGGTAGAAGGTGACTCTAAAATATAGATAAATGTGCTAAAAAAGTTGTTGAAATAGCTACCAACCGGTGGCTCACGATAGTCCTAGAGTATAACAAAGCTCATAGGCCACATCCTAGCACTTGTACCCATTCATGTTGGGTTCAAGGTGAATGCACTAGAAAATAGGCTTTCTAACAAGGGAGTGAAGCTTAGGGATCAAGATATAGATGTAGTTTGGGAGACCATGGAATTTAGAGCCAATTAATCAAAGGGATGACTACCTTTGCATACATAGTAAAGGTGTAGGGTTCTTGTACAGGGTGTTAAATGGAAGAGATGGAGAATCGACCTTATGTGCATCCAAAGGATAGATGCTAGCGAATGATGTCTATATTATTTGTGTGGAAGGTACATAGAGTTTATGGGGGGGTACCTGAAGCCATCATGCCTCAACTCCCTTGTCCTAAAGACGTGTCTGCATTCCCATCACAATAAATTCGCTAAGGAGGAAAATTATGAGTATAATATAGAACATAATTAAATTGGTTATGAGGTGATCTATGGGAAGTATAGTAGGAAATCACTATAGGCAACGAGAGTGTTCCATTTGTTGAATGAGATTTTGATTTGGGGGGTGACCTCATAGTTCGAGGGTGTGTAGCTTTGGACAACAACTTTTCTACTAGAGAGAAGAGATGGTAGCTATGGAGGATGGAGCATCAATGTTTTAAGAAGAAACCCCATCTCTATGGGTGGGTAGAGGTAGGCCTAGTATGTGTAAAGCTTCAAAGGATTGGGAGAAGGAGTTGTATTCATCAAGTTACATGGAAAAAGCTGTCAAAATTGTAGAGGGGTACCACTATCATTTTCTAAGCAATGTCAAACAAGAAGCAGACCAAATTGAAAAGTTGGTTAGAGAAGAACAAGGGTTGACCTATACTTAGCAAATCAATGCAAAACTTCTGGATGGATTCTATATACAAGGTTTTTCAGAGCTAGGGAAACCAACTATCTAAAAATGGTGTAGCTTTGTTGGCATGACAAAATTTTCATAACAAAGGTGGTGGAGGAGAAGGGCATCCAACACCAAGAAATCTTGAACAAATTCGATCAACTACATAAAAAATATGAAGCATTGATAAACACCATTTGGGGCTCAAAGGTAGTGAGTGAGGATTAGGAAGATATTGGGAAACCCAACAAACATCCACGTGAATCCCAAGGAAGGCGCACTCCCTCACCCGGTTGGATTCTTGGAAGGCACACTCTATCATCTTATTGGAGGAGAAGAATAGCTGGGCACAAATCCCAAGGAAGTAGTTGATCAATGTAACACCCTGTTTCCCCCAGCTTGTAAATATAACTGAACTGGCCAAGAACTATGGCAAACTCATAAATATGAATATGTGATGGAAACGGACCTTGAGGAAAAGGTCAATGAATGTGAATAAAATTTTGAATTACTGCAGGACTGCTGAGAGGGGATGTGCAGAAAAAGAGACCATGATGGCAGTGGAAGGCACCTGGAAAGGTGGCGTTAACTTCCACCGAGAATTAACACCGTATTTGGACTCCACTGGCCCGGAGAACCAAAAGCGGCTCGTTGGCCCAGAATTTAATGTCTCGCAGGCTGGTAGGCAGATGGCTTAATGAGGGATGGGGTGGTGAACCGCCCATCCATAGAGTCGTCAGGCCTGATCAGACGCACGGGGAATCACGCCACACGCAACCTCGCAAGAGGATAAGGCGTGAGGTGGAAGTTATTTCGGGGGGGGGCAGATGCGAGGGGAACTCTGGCATTACGCAGAGTGAGTGATAGCAGAGAGGAAGGACTGCAACCTTCGCTCCTGGTCACTGGTAGACAGAGAGATGCAGTCTCAGAGCATCGTGGTCTCAGCTCGGGGGTGGCTAGTGGTAAATCCGTTGGGAGTCGCTACGCCTACGGTTGGGTGGAAATGAGCACCCCTCTCAGCAGTTGCACTCACTTCTAGAGTTATTTCTGATAAGTATTTTATATATTGTATCTTGAAATTCATATACTGACATATATGCTCATAGAACTGTGAAATTGTGAACGATTTCAGTGTAAGAATGTCTGTGTAGCGTTTTGATAAGAATTAATAGATATATGCTTATAACAGAGGAAACCATGCATGACTTACGTTGATAAGTGAATCTAATTATGCCTAGGTTGAACTAAGTCAGGCTTCCAACCCGTTCTCGGGAAGCTGTTTACCCTTATCCGTCTCCAGGAAAGCCCCGGAATAGATCTCTTCGCAGAGATTCTCGCCTTGGAAAGGTTTACCAAGAACCTGGAAAAAGGACTTGAATACGCAAGTCTTAATAACCCTGTACGAGGAGGAACAATCCTCTTAAAATTTCGAAGTAGCCGCGTAGGGATAAGCAATGAATCGACGGATGAGATCCCGTCGGAAGACCCATGGTCATTCACGACTGTCAGATTGACGAAAGTAACAAGGGCGTTACATACCTTGCCCCTTTTTCTCTCTATCTTCGTGAATAACAATGAAATCGGGATCGTAGACTCTTCCCCTCAAAGTCCATGAGAACATTTGGACCGTTGATCTTTCCACATCCGCGAAGTGGTGGAAGAATGCGCGAGGTGGGACAGATCTTAGCCATCAGATCTTGAGCAGATACCCGTCAGCCGTAGGACCTGATAGAAGTTGCGCGAGGGTTAAGCTCGTGAACAGAAGGAAAGATCCCAAAAGGAAGGTTGGCTCATCGGGGTTCCACGTATCGAAAAATCAGAAGTCTCGATGACATGAGGTCGGGAATTTCCATGGGAAATTACCCGGAAATGATCTGGACCGTCCGTCAGTAGTGACACGTGGCGGAGATTGAGGCGTCGGAAGTCGGGATATCGAAATTCCCGTGGATAGGAGATCGGGTAAGTCCACCTTGAAAACCCCGACACAAATCTGGACCGTCCATCTGAGAGAGGACGCATGTCACACGATCGTCCATTCCGGAGATCTGGGCACTAGACATCGGGATATCAACATTCGGGAAATCAGAGTTCCTGAGGTCGTGAGAGTCGGGACATCAGAAGTCTCGAAAATGCGAGGAGCGATCTGAACCGTCCATTCACTTGAGACGCGTGTCAGAGATTTGAAGGGAGTCAGAGTCCGACATTTCGTGAGTCCTAGGGACGAGGCGTCTAGGACATCAGAAGTCACAAAATCCTGAGAGTTAACCAGGACCGTCCATCAGAGGAAGACGCGTGGCAGCAATCAGAGCCATCGAGGAAAGTCCCGACAGGAAGTTGTCTATCGACATTTGGATCATCGGGATGTCGGGAATCCCGGTGGCAAGGTGTTTATGCAATTCGGAATCGCGAAGTCCGAAACCCCGATGAGAAGGAAAGTGTCATTGCGGGCCAACTGTCAGTGTAGCGGAGAATCGGGATTCGAGGGATCGACAATCCCTTGGGCAAATGCATTTCAACATTTGAAACCCCGAAGCCCCGATAGGTGTTATGACTGCGGTCATATAGAGGGAGGTCGTATGGACCCAAAAGGTCTGGCCCAGGGGACTAGCGGAAACTAACGTCCTATCGGGATATTGGGGATTTCAAGGACAAAATGTTTATGCATTTCGACATTGTGATGTTCGAAACCCCGATGGGAGACAAGGCTGCGGTCTTGTGGAATAGTGGTCACGTGGGCTAGAGGTCTAGCCCGGAAAGCTAACGGAAGTTGGAGCGTGTCGGGATTTGAAGGATCGAGAATCCCGTGGGCCAATGTATTGTAGCACTTAAAAGC
The DNA here is from genome assembly GCA_009831015.1 of Picea engelmannii. Lineage (NCBI taxonomy): Eukaryota > Viridiplantae > Streptophyta > Pinopsida > Pinales > Pinaceae > Picea > Picea engelmannii. Next base: position 278,762 of record ML786468.1, on the reverse strand, counting down.
TCGAAACCCCGACGAGTAGTAAGACTGCGGTCACGGGGATAACGGTCGTATGGGCCAGGAGCCTAGCCAGGAGAGCTAGTGCATAAAGAGCATGTTGGGATTCGAGGGATCGCGAATCCTAAGGACGAGTGTATTTCGACGTTGAAAAGTCTGAAAACCTCGAAAGAAGGACAAGGCTGCGGTCTTATGAATTAACGGTCACATGGACCAGAGCATAGCCAGGAGGGCTAACGCGTAAAGGGCGCGTATCGGTAAAATTGCTCATCGGAGATCGGGAGTTCGAGAGTACAGGAACTTTTGTCGTCAGGAATCATGAAACTCTGAAACCCGAAGCTATCATCGAGGAAATGTCACAGGCGCATGAAGAAGAGGTCGTGACAGGGAAATAAAGACCTGTAGATTGGGATTGGCCTTTCGCTGCTGTGAACTTCGGGGATCCTCATTGTTGAGAAATTAACGAAAAATTTGATTGTAGGTAGTGGGTGTGTTACAAAGTGGTATCAGAGCATGGTTACAACACTCGACCTGATTGGGCTCATGAACGAGTTGGGCATAAGCTTCGTTCAAAGCACTCCTACGAGGAGTAACCCCCTAACTTGACTCTCTTGTCCAGGATTAAAAACTTGAAAAATGAGAACCCGACTGTGTATGCATGTGAAAGAGTTATAAATCATGCGCAAATTATAAAAATGTATTTAACTCTTGACTA
>ML786468.1:253333-263523 GCA_009831015.1 Picea engelmannii | reverse complement strand
ATGGTTTGCTGTTTATGATGCTTTTCAAATCTGCATATGTGTTTTGAATGTCATAATCCTCTTCTTTCCTCATTCTTTCATTAAATTCTCAAAATGGTTAAATTATTCATGCAAGTTTAAAACTCAACCATAATCAGTTAAAAGATCCTACGGATCAGATGGCAACCCAACATTGCGCCCTTACTTTTTCCATCGACCCTTTCCGCGATATTGTTCTTTGTGATGTGTTTCCTTTGGATTGCGTAGATGTGCTTCTAGGTATTCCCTATCATGAACTTCCTCACATTGTATACCATGCTTGCAATCATTAGTATCATCTTCGGAAAGATGGACGTACCTATGTCCTCACCCCATCTTCTCTGAAAGCCTCTATCTTACTTTCCGACCAACCCGTTGTTCATAAAATTAGTCTCAACAAATCCATTGCCCTATGTCCGGTGCACCTCTTAAACCAAATAGCCCCTCTCACAACCTTCCTTCAGATCTGGTCGCTTTACTCACATCCTTTGAAGATGTCTTTGTTTCACCCACCGGACTACCCCCCGTCCATTCCATTGAACATTTCATAGATCTTATTCCTAGAGCCACTTTTCCCAATCCCCCTTCTTATCACTTGGCTCCTCGTGAGGCTGAAGAAGTGGAATGCCAACTCCAACAACTTCTTAATACTGGACACATCTAACCAAGTTTTTCATCTTGTGCCTCTCCTGCCTTCATCATTCCCAAGAAGGAGTCTAAGGAATGGCGTCTAGTCGCGGACTATCGGGCTCTTAATAAGGCTACAATCAAGAATCATTATCCTCTACTACGCATTGATGATTTACTGGATCATTTGAAGTGTACCCACTTCTTTACCAACATGGATCGTACAACAAGGTATCATCATGTTAACATTAATACAACAGACACATGGAAGACAAATTTCAATACCAAATTTGGTCTTTATGGATGGATGGTGATGCCATTTGGTCTTACTAACACCCCTACCACTTTCATGAGGCTAATCAATGACATTTTCAGAGAAAACTTGGGAAAAATTATGGTTATCTCTTTATATGACATCTTGGTCTTCAACAAGACCTAGGAGAATCATTTGCTCCATGTGCACACTGTTCTAGACTTACTTCACACTCACAAATTGTAGGTGAAACGTCATAAATCTTCTTTTGGGAAATATTCAATTCAATATTTGGGTTTTGTTGTCTCTGTCGAGAGTGTTAGGCTGAATCCCACTAAAGTTCAAGCTCTTGCACAGTGGACAACACCTCACTCAGCTCTAGAACTCAAGAGCTTTATGGGTGGCATTAATTTTTATCGATGGTTCATTGCTCACTTCTCTCAATTAACACACCCTCTTCATCAGATCTCTAACCATAATCAGTTTAGTGGACCCTCTACGTAGGTACTTCAACTCTTAGTTATGTGTTTGTGCTACTTATGAGGCTTGGAAGCCTCTCTATGCTTCTAATCCCCTCTTTGTAGAAATATGGGTTGTTGTGCAACATTCCACTGAGGTTAATCAAATGCCATTTATGGATTACACAATCATAGATGGGTGGGTATATAAACTCAATCAACTATGTGTCCCAACTTCTGAAGATCGTCTTACTTTGATCAAGGAAGCTCATGCTTTCTCTTATGGTGGCCATTTTTAGGTCTCTGAAAACAGTTCAACACTTGAAGAAACATTTTTTTTGGCTTTATGACTCGTCAAGTGGAGCATTTCATCAGTGCTTGTGCATTGTGTAGTCAATGTAAACCTACCAATCATAAATTTGGTTTGTATCATCCCCTTCCTCTGCCTTCCCTCCCTTGGGACTCTCTTTCCATGGATTTCCTTAGTGGTTTACCTATGACCTTATGAAAACATGACGCTATCTGGGTTATTGTTTTTCTTTTCTCTAAGATGGATCTTTTTATCCCTTGCACTAAGACCACTACTACTACCTAAGTCATTGCCTTGTTCTTTTACCATGTTTGGCCACACTTTGGCCTTCCTACTAGCATCATCCCTTATCACGACGCTTGCTTTCTTAGCACATTCTGTAAAACATTGTGAGATGTATTGGGTTGCCAACTCAAATATTCTACTTCCTTCCATCCTCAAATGGATGGCCAAACCGAGGTAGTTAATTGCAGCCTTGTCCATGCTCTTCACATTCAATTTGCCAAAACCAAATAGTGGGATACAACCCTCCATGTCATTCAACATAGTTATAATCATGTTGTATATATTTATACTGGGATGTCCCCTTTTGAGACCTACTTTGGATATCAACCTTTAGCCTCCTATGAACTATCTCTCACCTTGCAACCTTCCAAGAGTCCACACCAACAACAAGAACAAACATCTGCCCTTTAATTTTTGCATACTCTAGCGCATAAACATGCCCAAATTTGTGAATCATCCCAACAACGCTACAAAGCCTACCATGATTCTCACCATTCCCCTATGTTTTTTACTCTTGGTGATAAAGTCTGGTTTTACATGGAATGCCAACGCTTTTAATCCCAACGTCATCACAAACTGAAGCCTCTTCGTTGTGGCCCTTATACTGTTCTCCAACAGATTGGGGACAATGCTTATCGCCTTGACTTTCCACCCCAACTAGGCATTCATGATGTGGTGAATGTGAACAATCCAAAATGTTATGAACCCCCATTGTTGGAAGATAATGCCATCGTCTCTCATCCTGTCAAGTTAATCCCTAATTTTCAACCTCCCTTTCTCCAAGACATCTTACTTGACACACGCTATACTACCACCCGTCATTAGCAACATACCTCTTACCTTGTTGGGTGAATAGGCCAAAGTCTTTCTTGGGCTAAATGGTTTTCGGAAGCTACCATGCACAAGAATTTTCCTCATTTGTTGACAGAAGTGGGGACACCTTCAGGCTTAAATAGGGAGGAATTGGGAAACCCAACGAACATCCACATGAATCCCATGAAGGAAGGCCCACTCCCTCAGCTAGTTGGATTCTTGGAAGATGCACTCTCTCAACTTATTAGAGGAAAATAATAATTGGGCACAAGTCCCAAGGAAGTAGTTGATCAAATCTAGCTAACTAGTTATTAGAAGCTAGTTGTAGCTTAACTTGTTGAAGCCATCATGTGATAATAGGCATCTATATAAGACCACCTCCTATTCTAAATAAAATGATGGTCATTTTGCTCTCAGTTTTGGTGATAGTATTCATGTTTTCCTGTTCTAGTTAAGTTCCTGAGTATTTCTATAGTAGATCAGATACAGAGCAAGCAACTAGAGTGGAAGAGGAGTCATATGGAGCTCTTTAGGATGGATCCACCTTGCTAATATATATTCAAGTGGATCCTAGTTTTGAAGCTAATGCCTAACAACAACCACACCAGGTCCCCTTGTGATGTTATGTTTTTTTGTGGTTTTCATAGAATGTTGGAATCAAATGATAGGTAGTTATAGTATAGTTGATAGGTTGTTTTTCTTTTCTAGTAAGACTATTTACCCTCGGAGGAGGGAAGACTTATCTATGGACAAATTTGCCATTTTTTTTATAACTGTTATCCAACCCTCTTGGGAAGTTGGCAACATAATGGACTAATTTTATACCTTTTCTATATAGTATTAATATAATAGAATAACTAAATTACAAAAAATAAAACAACTACAAGAAAGAGGAGTTTGAAAACTTGATGGAAAAAGATAGATAAATCCTTGATAGTGAGTTTTGGTTGCATAAGATCACCTCTCATACATATTGGGTGAGGAGTCAAACGAAACATGACATGTAATACCTTTTCACCCGATATCACATGGATTTTATAGTTTTTAAATGAACATAGTCTCTTCACGACAACATTTGCAAGCATTCAATAAAGGTTGAATGGCAATATTTATAGTCTAAAGGTTTACATAAGTTATCAAATTAATATGCAGTGCTTGATATAATGGATACCCTTTTGGAGAGTCATACTGAGATAACAACCTTTGAAGAAAATGCTAACAAAACTCCTATGGTCAATGATAGTGTTGAGCAAGATGTTGGTCTTCAATTGGATAGAGAGGAGTTATATGGATACCTAGATTTGCTTGGAAACAATTCTCCTACTATAAGGAGCAAAACTCAACAGTTGGTTGGCCTCATCAAAAGGATGTTGGATATCAAATTAATATGCAGTGCTTGATGTAATGGATACCCTTTTGGAGAGTCATATTGAGACAACAACCTTTGAAGAAAATGCTAACAAAATTCCTATGGTCAATGATAGTGTTGAGCAAGATGTTGGTATTCAATTGGATAGAGAGGAGTTATATGGATACCTAGATTTGCTTGGAAACAATTCTTCTACTATAAGGAGCAAAACTCAACAGTTGGTTCGCCTCGTCAAAAGGATGTTGGATATCAAATTAATATGCAGTACTTGATATAATGGATACCCTTTTGGAGAGTCATATTGAGACAAAAACCTTTGAAGAAAATGCTAACAAAAATCCTATGGTCAATGATAGTGTTGAGCAAGATGTTGGTATTCAATTAGATAGAGAGGAGTTGTATGGATACCTAGATTTGCTTGGAAACAATTCTCCTACTATAAGGAGCAAAACTCAATAGTTGGTTGGCCTCGACAAAAGGATGTTGGATGATACCACTAATAACTACTTATGGATTTTGACTTCACACTTAGTTTGGAGGCATTGGAGTTATCTTTGACACAGAATAGGAGTTTCCTTAGCCACCAAAATAGATGTAGAGGAAATGAACAAAATAACGACTTAGAAATTGATTTGAATGTCCATGTGAATGAGTATGAACCTTTTAGATTTCATCACCTCAACATGTTCTTAATAAATGTATCCCCTAGAGTAAAAGGTAAGTTTGAATAAGCAATGAGATTAAATGTTACTATGTTGTGTTCATTACTACTATGATACTGGTTCGTAGCATCGTCTTCCAGTGGAATTTTTTTCCTAAAAAATTCAAGTTTGGAGGATGCAAAGGATGATGATAAATAGGGCATCGTGATATGTGTTAACTTTGCATGAATTCCACATTGTCGTTTTGAATGTGGCCTTTACAAGACATCATCTCCTTGACATATAATATGACATAGAAAGCTTTATGGACTCACGTTATCATCATGTTGCACCATATATGATTACAAAATACACATTAGAGAGTCACTTTTGTGTTAGAAGTGTGTAAGTTGCATTGTATTAGTATCATAGTGCATCGATATTTCATATGGGACGCCATACATGTAACACATGTGTGTCATATTAGGGTTGTGCTAGCATCGAAATTTGATTTTTTTTGGTTATTTTGCTTCTTATCTACATTGTTTTACATCATTCTTATGTCGTGTTAGTGTCACACATGGGTCATTATTATTCATTTTAACATCATCTTAGCATTGAATTACATCACTCATGCATTGTGTTAGTGTCATATTTGTGTCTTCTTAGTGTCATAGTAGATATGTTTTGCATCAAGTTAATGCTTGAATTGCATCGTTTTAGCGTCAAAGTTGCAAGGTAATTATTATTATTGATTCAATTGTTTTTATTACTTAACTATTATTGATTATTGAGTTATTATTATTTATTTATTTAATAATAATAAAAAATAATAAAATTAATTAATTTAATAATAATAATAATAATAAAATTAATTAATTTAATAGTAATAATAATAATAATAAAATTAATTAATTTAATAATAACGATAACTATTATTGATTAATTTAGGTTTGATGGGCTGTGTTTTTTCGAGCCCTTAGGCCTACGACCCTTTAACTCCTATAATGTTTGATCCTTTCTTCGCACCTCACCCGAAGCCCTCCGGTCCTATTCTTTCACCGATTTCTTTCCTCGTCAATTTTTTTTGCCCGTGTTTTCCCATCATTTTTTGCTCCAGAGACATTTGCGGCTCTCATCTCTCAGTTTTCGTACTGGTGCTAGTCCTTGGTTGCCCTCATTTTTTCAATGACTACAGGTGGCACCTTCTCAATTATGGAGCATTTAATGGATTCAATATAATTATATTTTGGGGAGGATCACTTGGGGGGGTAGGAAATATTTCCTACAGACAATGAGTTCTCCTCACGTCACTCTATCCGTCCCTCATTCCCTTCTCTATCATTGATCTTACCGATTGAAGGGTTGACTCCGACTGATGTGCCCCATGCTCATTCTGCTTCGTTCCCACACCCTCGCTCCTTGACCCAATTCTTCCTCCCTCTCTAGGCTTTCCTTCTCCATCTTTCCACGTTCCCCCTCCTACCGACCCCTCTTCTTCTTCTCCTTGTGTCAATGCTCCTCTCCTGGTTTTGTCCCTTCGGTCTCCCTCACTTGAGGGCCTTCCCCTGCATGTGTTTTCCTGATCCCCTACCAGAGGTCTTGGTCACCCCTCCTGTAAATGCATTAGATCGCGTCAGGAAAAAGTTATCAATGGTGGTTGGTCTGGACATTTGACTCAAGGATGTTCCTTCCCTTTTTGGAAAAACCCTTGTGGGCAGGTTCTGCAGTAAACAGGTTGGAACTAAAGCATTGGCCCACTGGATCCTTTCTAACTAGAAGGATGAGCTTGGTTATGCTCCAGTTTTTCACATCCTTCCTCAAGGGTGGATCTGTTTTAAGTTTGATTATGCCGGAGACTCAAAGTCCATCCAAGCTAGGGATTGGTGGTGGGGCCCATTGGGGTTTGTTTCACAAAAGTGGGATGTGGGTTTCAACCCCCTTTGAGCCCCAGTTTCACTCCTGCGTGTTTGGGCTATTCTTCTAAGTTTTTCGTTGTGTTTCTGGAACAAGGCTTCCCTCAAATCCATTGGAAATAAAATAGGGAAATGTTGAGGGATTGAATCGTCTTGGGACTCAAATCCTAACTAGCATTGGGCCAAGATATTAGTTGATTTCGACCTTCGCAATGACCTTCTCGAAGAGATTGAGTTGGTGTTGGGATATTCTAAATGGATCCAAAAAATAGACTATTGATGCTCTCCTTTTTGGTGTTTTTCGTTCCATGAGGTTGGCCATTTACTCTCGCAGCGCAGGAAGCCAAAACCCAAGCAAAAAAGAACAAAAAAAAATGGGCTAAAAAAGTAGCATCATCCCCGGAGGAGGGAGCCCAAAGGACCACTTCGAAAGAATGCACTCTGCTCAGCCTTGTCGGGGAAGCAGACAACTCACATCTAGGGAAGTGAGGGCCTCAGGACAGGTTCAAAAGGATATTGGTAATAATTTCTTAGTTCCTAAATTTTTGTCGCCTTTCGCTTCCTCTCCTCCCTCCCGACTCCCTCGCCAGTCTCCTCCCCTTCCCGGGAAACAATGCTCCTAGAGTCCCTCATGTTCCCCAACTTCCCTCTCCCTATTCCCCTCCTTGCCCCTCTCCCCCCTTATCCCCCCATCCCCCACCTCCCATCCCTTGCGCCTCCATCTGTCCTCCCCTTCCCAATTTTAACTCTCTGTGGTCCCTCCTGCCCCTTCTCCCCGACCAAGTATTTCCCTCTCCTCGGCCTCTATGGCACCTTCATCCCCCTCCTCTGGGGTGGATATTCCCAATAAGATGTTTGGATACTCATTGAGGTATAAATCTTGGAAGGAGGACTCCTCCATGTTGGGGGGCCTCTCCCTTGAGGCCTCGATGCCCAGTCTCGTGGCTAAGAGGTCCCACCTCCTCAAGGCTCAACAGAAGGAAACAATTCATATTAAAATTGGCAAATAAAAAATGATAGTGAGGTCCATTGGAGCAAGTAAATATTCTCATATTGGGCCACCATGAAAGTCCCCTCTTTCGATGTCAGAGGGGTTGGGGGCCCTTTAAAACAACTGTCCCTCAAGCGGCTCATATTGAGCGTCTGTCCCGATATAGTTTTACTTCAAGAAATGATGGTTGTTGGATCTCAAGCTAGGGAGTTTCTAGAAAAATGGCTGAAATCCTGATCATTTTGTATTGTTGATGTAGAAGGCTTATCTACAGGCCTTTTAATAGGGTGGTGTCCATCACTTAATGCAATTTCGGTGAAGGCTCTCAACTCTGCTATCTCGGTCCACTTGGAGGATAAGAATGCAAGTCTAAGCTTGGTCATTATTAATGTATATGGTCTGTATTCGAATCAAGAGGCCTTCTGGAATGAAATGGAAAAATCAAAGGCACTTAAGAATTCTCACATGTTGATTGGTGGGGATCTAAACTTGACATTGTGTATTCAGGAAATTTGGGGCACCAATGCCATGCTCACCATCTCAAGTGAATAGTTTACGTCGTTCTTTGAGAAGCATCGACTAGTGGATTTTGAATCCGTCAAACTGTTACCCATGTGGAGGAATTTTCATCCAGTGGATGTGGCGATTGCAAAACATCTTGATCTTTTCTTGGTGTTCGAAGATCTTCTCTCTCGACACTTTCTTTTCAAATCACGGGTCTCCTCTGGAGGACTCTCTGATCACCTCCCTATTATGTTTTATCTTGGCTCAAGGATGGAAAAACTGCTAGCTCCCTTCAAGTTCAGTCACATGTGGTTTCAAGAAGAGGATTTTTTGAACCTCATAAAAAATTCTTGGATCTCCCTCAGCGCCGAGAGACCTTCCTCATATATGCACTAGTTTGTAGAGAATATCACTATTATAAAACAAGTAATGAAGGATTGAAGTAAATTATGCAATGTCAAAGTTCAGGATGAACTTAAGGAAGTGGAAGATAAAATTGAAGTGCTAAATGTTGCGGGGCCAAGCTCCACTTTCTCGGCCAAGGACCTTTCCTATTTAAGGGATCTGGAGGCTCAGAGACATTCCCTACCAAAAAATGTGGAAGTTATATGGAGACAAAAGAGCCGAGCGATATGGCTTAAAGAAGGTGACGATAACACCAAGTTTTTTCACCACTATGTTACTTACATGAAAACATCTAACTCAATCTGGGAGATTCAGACGGATTTCGGAGTCCTTGTTCACTCATTCAAGGAAATTGCTTGTAAAGGAGTCAGTTTCTTCCATAATATCTATAAAGAAAAAGAGGGTTTCCTTATCAAGGAGATTTCAGATGTTCTCTCTGTCTTCCCACCGGTTTTCAATGATGACATGTACAATGCCCTTGAAGAGGAGGTCTCTGAAGCTTAAGTCCTTGGTGCTCTCTCCTTCGTGCAAAGAGGAAGAAACCTAGGGCCAGATTACCTTACTGTAGAATGTTTCATGGGATTCTATGACACTCTAAAAGGAGATTAACTCAAAGTAGATAGGTAGTCGTAATCCTCAAGCAAAGTCCTAGGCACCCTTAACTTGACATTCCTTTCATTAATACCGAAGAAACAAAACGATCTCTCCTTCGACGAATTTAGGCCTATAACTTGTTGTAACATGATTTACAAGTTGATTGCTAAGATAATATCCCTCAAGCTTAAGCCCATTATGAGTGGCATCGTCTATGAAGAGAAATTATGATTTCTACGGATTTGACAAATACATAACGCATTTGCGTTGGCTTAAGAGGCCATTCATTTCGTAATGTTGGAAACATGCCAACCAATTTCCCATGTGGTCACATAGACATGCATATTAGCTAAATTTAGAATATGCATGCATGCACTCTTCAGTGAACAATTTGTAACTGGTAGATCTAATTATAATCAATTTTCTAACTGTTTGAGAGATGCTATATATGCGAGCATACCCATAGAGGTGGAGGAGTGAGTGTGTGTGAGTAAGACACAATACTATGGAGTGCAGTGTGTCTGTGAGGAGAGGATGGTTGTATGCCTATGTTGGCTATTGTAATTCTCCCTTGAATAATAAGAATATCGATTATCATTGCCCCGTGGTTTTTTCCCATATTCGGTTTCCACATAAATCACTCTGTCAATTGTGTGATTGTTGTTGTGTTTGGTTTGTTGTTCTCGGTTTTATGCTCTGTATATGCTATGTTTTGCTTTTGCTACCCAACAAGTGGTATCAGAGTAGGTAGAGTAGGTGCTGCAGGTGAACGTGAAAACCTATGGACGTGTTTTTTGGTACGCAAGGACAAGCAGACCTGAGTATTGAGGAGCCCAAATATTTGTTTTATGAATAGAGGGTGTGATCAAGTGTTATTTAGCACACCGATGCTCCCTATGCAATGTTAGAGGTGCATTGATGCTCCAACACTTAAGAAATAAGGTTTTTCCCCACTACAACGCACCTGGTTCGTGCACCACAGAGCGCCATAAAATTGGCACTCCCT
>ML786468.1:238292-253297 GCA_009831015.1 Picea engelmannii | reverse complement strand
TTATGGTATGAAGTTCGATCCAAAAGTTGAAGTGTTTTTTGTCTTATTCTGAATAAGACATGGTCGTGACCTTTTTTGTCTTATTATGGAGAATCAATTATTAAATCATGGAAGCAAGCTTTGATAAAAGGTGAGCCTTTTAAAAGGTGTTTTTTTTTTTTTTAATAAAAGGTAAAAGGGTGGTTTAATAAAAGGTGAGGTCGACCTTCTATGTTTGGTAAAAAGGTTTTTGAGGTATAATTTTTTTTTTAAAACCTTTTTTATTAAATATTTTGGGGTTTATATCATTATTTCTCCACATTTAAAAATTCTCAGTGTTATAAGTAGTGGTTTTGGAGTTTTGTGTTAATGGATAAAGTGCAGAGTTCTAAGTTTGAGGTGGAGAAATTCAGCGACAAGAATAGCTTTGCGCTATGGAAGCTCAAGATGTGAGATCTGTTTGTGCAACAAGGATTGCAAAAGACATTTGTTGGAAAGACAAAGAAACCGACAAGCATGATAGACGAGGATTGGGAAGATCTGATGCAAGAGCCTTCAGTACCATTTGTTTGTGTCTGGCAGATGAAGTGTTGTTTAACATCTCTGAAGAGAATACAACAATAGGTTTGTGGAACAAACTGGAGAGTCTGTATATGACAAAGTCTTTGACGAACATAATATTCTTGAAGAGGTAGTTGTACAACTTGCGGATGAAAGAAGGTACAAAAATTTCTAATCACTTGAATGCTTTCAATACTTTGATTTGTCAATTATCTAGTATGGACGTAACATACGAAGATGAGGATGAGGCAGTTACACTATTGTGTTCATTGTCGGAGTCCTGGGATCATCTGGTCACATCTATGTGGTTGAGCTCAACAAATGCCATTGATTATGACATTGTTGTGGGAGCTTTGTTGTCTGAGGAGATGAGAAGAAGATCTAGTAAAGAAACCTCAACAATAGAAGCAATGGCAGTCAGAGGTTGATGTGCAAAAAGAGGGAAAAATTAGAGGGGTACATCAAGGTCTAAGTCAAAAGGCAAGAAAAGTAAGCAAAAATGTTGGTTCTGTGGAAAATTTGGGCATCCCAAGAAGGGTTGCTGGAAAAGACAGAATGCATCCAAGGAGTACTCCACAAAAGAAGCAAAGGAAGCTAATTTAGCTGAAACAAGTTCGGGTTCAGGTTCATTTATGGTTGATGAGGTATTGTCTAGTTGTGATGTTGCACATCAACATCAGCATTGGTTGTTAGATTCTGGTGCATCCAACCACATTTGTCTTCATAGAAATTGGTTCTCAACTTACCAATCTATTGATGATGGTGTTGTTTTTATGGGAAATGATTTTTCTTGTAAAATTGTTGGAGTTGGTAGCGTTCAGATTAAAATGCATGATGGTTTTGTAAGAACATTAACATATGTAAGGCATGTACTCGAACTTAGAAAAAACTTGATATCTTTGGGAGTTCTAGATTATGCTGGTTACATGTGTACAACTCAAGGTGGAGTACTGAAGGTGTCCAAAGGCATCTTAGTAGTCATGAAGGCAAATAGGATTGGGAACCTTTATCAACTTGAAGGAAGGACATAAGTAAATCAAGCATTGGTAACATCTGAAGATGCAAGCGACTATGCTCATTTATGGCATCATCATTTGGGTCATATGAGCGAAAAAGGGCTTAAGGTACTAGTTGATCGTAAGTCACTTCTAAGTTTAAAGTTTTTGAATTTGAATTTCTGCAAGTATTGTGTCTTTGGAAAACAATGTAGACAAAAGTTTAAAACAGGAAGGCATATAAGCAAAGGTATCCTTGATTACATTCATTCAAATGTTTGGGGACTATCCCCTACAGTTTCTTTGGGAGGATCATTATATTTTGTGACATTAATAGATGATTACTCCAGAAAGGTTTGGGTCTATATACTTAAAAGAAAAGCTGATGCATTTAATACTTTTAAGTAATTCAGAGCTTTGGTTGAAAAGAGTACTAACAGGTAAATCAAGTGTTTAAGAACAGATAATGGAGGTGATTTCACATATGTGGAATTTGAGAACTATTGCAAGGAAGCTGGGATCGAAAGACATAAGACCACGGTTTATACTCCTCAACAGAATGGCGTTGTTGAGTGCATGAATATGACTCTCCTAGAGAGAGCAAGGAGCATGCTTAGTAATGCCAAGTTGCAACAAGAATTGTGGGCAAAATCAATTCTTACAACATGCTATCTGATAAATCAGGCACCATCAATTGCAATAAACTATAAGATTCCAGAAGAGGTATGGACATGCCATTCATGTGATTATTCAAATATGAGAATATTTGGTTGTGATGCTTATGCTCTTATTTCTAAAGATCAACATTCTAAGTTAGATCCTAGATCAAAGAGATATGTCTTTGTTGGTTATGGTGATGGAGTTAAGGGGTACATATTGTGGGATCCTAATGCCCACAAACTCATCATAAACAAAGATGTAGTATTTGATGAATCCTCACTCTTAAAATCATAATTGGTAGATGTTGAAGTGAGACAAGAACAAGTACCGCAAGTTCAACAAATTCAGTTGGAAACTCAACCATCTTCAGAAAGGGAGGATCATGAAGAAGTTCCAGAAGAACAAGATGAAGATGCAGAAAATATCCAAGAAACTGAGTGATTTGAAATTTTTAATTGATCTTTAACCATTACTTGCATGTGAATTTCTTAATGGTTAACCATCTTTATGAATGAAAAATTAAAGAACATTCATCAACACATAAACGTGTAAGCATACTATCTAAGAACAAGAATTGGTAATGGAGTTCACCAGACTTCCTGGCTACCTCTCCGGGCCACTTTCCAAATGGGAAGGCCGATAGATTAAGTATTCAAATGCTTACAAAGTGACTTTTGTGTTCTGTCTGTCATATACAGTAACAAACTTCAACAACAGCTGCAAGATGAAATTTTGAGACTTTTAAGTATAAACATGGATACCTTTCTGTGTATCTAGAAGGTTCTGTAAGCACTTTTATGTTTGGATGCCTAAATGCAAAAAATGAAGCTGGATCTGGAATCCTTGTGAAAAATAGAGACTTTTGAGTATAAACTTGATATATTTCTGAAACTGGACTTCGAATGCCCTTTTTAGTACTATTCCCAATCTGCCCCTGATTGTATAGTCCGTATGGCCTCGGGATGCATGCCAATTCTGTGCCACCTCGAATTGCATGCAAATACCACCTCGAACTGCGTGCAAATTCAGTTCAATCACTGTGCAACATCACCTCGATCTGTGTGCCTGTCTCTGCCTGCATGATGCATCAAAACTCATTCTTCGTCCTCGGGATGCGTGCCCATGCACCATTTAAATAATAAAAAATAATAGTTTTGGGGGGCGCGAGCTATGGGCCACGTGCCCTCCAAAATCCCCCGCATGTCTGCAACTTTTAAGTTTTCTGCGCCATTCCCTGCCATGTCCCATGGCGGTTGCGCATTGGTAGTGGAAGTGGTTATGGGGGCGGAAGTCCCGGGGTAAAACCCACGGGATTCTCCTCCATACACATATTTGTTATAACATTTAATATATGGTATGGTTTTGCGCGCGTTTTATGTTTTAATACATATCACAATACATATATGCGCGCGATTTTTTTTAATACATATCATATTTGATATAGGGTTGCACGATTTGTGATATAGTTTATGTATGCACACGAATATATGGTATATATTATAGTTTTAACATATATTTCGGCGCACTTCATATGTTTTCACATATGGTATGGTTTATATCACATTTGAACTATGATATGGTTTATATATATTGGATTTATGATATGGTTTTAATACCAAGGGGGCTTCGGTGTTGGCAAGGTAAAGGGCTAGGCCCTTGATCACTGAGGATATGCCTCAATCATTTGTAAGGAGATCTACATAGGTCGGGAATCCTCCTACAATGTATGACGATTATGTTTCATCTGTGGCTTTGGTTTCTATTGATGGAGAACCTAGTTTTTTTCAGGAAGCAATTAAGGTATCTAAAAGTGCTCAATGGAAAAAAACTACGAAAGAAGAAATGGATACCTTAGAGAGGAATAAAACACGGGACTTGGTAGAAATTCCAAAGGATAGGAAGGTTGTCGGCTGCAAGTGGGTCTACAAACTGAAAAATGGTGTTGATGGTAAAGTTGAAAGGTATAAAGCAAGATTGGTAGAAAAAATGTATTCTCAAAAGGAAGGTATTGATTTTCATGAAATATTTTCACCAGTTTTGAAGCTTGTTTCAGTTCGTGTTGTGTTAGCACTAGTTGCTTTACTGGATCTTGAGTTAGAGCAGCTAGATATTAAACCATCGTTTCTACATGAAGATTTAGATGAGGATATATATATATGGAACAACCATAAAGGTTTGTTCAGGATCACTATAAGAGGTTTTTTTGCAAACTCAAGAAGTCATTGTATGACCCGAGACAGTCTCCCAGGCAATGGTACAAGAAATTTGATTCCTTCACGGTGAGCCTAAATTTTACAAGAAGTGAATATGATCATTGTGTTTACTTTAAAAAGTTGGAAATGACATGTTCATTATTTTGGTGTTAGATGTTGACGATATGCTTGTGGCAAGCAAAAATATGGTCGAAATCAACAGGTTAAAGGCTCAGTTGGCTAGGGCGTTTGATATGAAGGATCTAGGAGAAACAAAACAAATCTTGGGCATGGAGATACATAGAGATAGGAAAAATGGTAAGTTGTGGTTATCACAACAGAATTATGCGGAGAAAATACTTATGAGATTCGGTATGAATGACGTTAGACCCGTACAGATCCCTTTGGCTTCCCATTTCAATATTTCATCAGGTTCATGTCCTAGTAATGATGAAGAAAAATATTATATGTCTCGTGTACCATATGCTAATGCAGTGGAAAGTTTGATGTTTGTGGTGGTGAGTACTAGACTAGATATTTCACATGCAGTTCATGTTGTTAGTAGATACATGGAAAATCTAGGTAAAGAGCATTGGGCAACAATGAAATGGATTCTTCGGTATCTTAGAGGCACAAGCAATTATTCTATCACCTATGATGGCTCCAGTGATTTAGTTTACAGTTATGCAGATTCAAATTTTGCAGGTGACTTGGTCGAAAGGAGATCCACTTTAGGATATGTCTTTACCCTTGCAGGAGGACCTGTTAGTTGGATGTCAAAGCTCCAAAACATAGTTGTTTTATCCACTACTGAGGCAGAGTATATGGCTGCTTCACATGCATACAAGGAGTCAATTTGGTTAAAAGGTTTGTTGGGTGAGTTTGGAAGGATGCAGGACAAGGTGAAAGTATTTTGCGACAGTCAAAGTGTTATTCATTTGGTAAGCAATCCAACTTATCACATTAAGATGAAGCATATTTCTATCAAATACCATTTTGTAAGACATGTGGTTGATGAAGGGGGAGTGGGTCTGGAAAAGGTCCATACAAAAGTGAATTCTGCAGACATATTTACGAAACCAGTTTTGTTAGAGAAGTTGCGATGGTGTTTGGATTCTCTTGGCTTGCAGAAAAGGTGATGAATTAATTAAGGGCATGATATATCAGGTAAATTGTTGTCAAGGTGGAGATTGTTGGAAACATGCCAACCAATTTCCCATGCGGTCACATGCACATGCATATCAACTAAATTTAGAATGTGCATGCATGCACTCTTCAATGAACAATTTGTAACTGGTGGATCTAATTATAATCAGTTTGTCTAATTATTTGAAAGATGCTATATATAAAAGCATACCCATAGAGGTGGAGGAATGAGTGTGTGTGAGCAAGACACAATACTGTGGAGTGCAGTGTGTCTGTGAGGTGAGGATGGTTGTATGCTTGTGCTGGCTATTGTAATTCTCCCTTGAATAATAAGAATACTGATTATCATTGCCCCGTGGTTTTTTCCCGTATTGGGTTTCCACATAAATCACTCTATCAATTGTGTGATTGTTGTTGTGTTTGGTTTGTTGTTCTCGGTTTTATGCTTTGTTTTGCTTCCGCTGCCCAACACATAAAAAACCTCAAACGAACTGTAGTCATCCTAAAGGTATACCTCTCTAAGGCCTACGACAAGGTTAATTGGACTTTCTTAAGGCTGATGCTGTTCAAAATGGGGACGTGTTTCCTGGTAGTTAACTGGATAATGGGGTGCATTACTTCAATGTCTTTCACCATTTTAATCAATGGCTCCCCTCAAGTTTCTTCCGGGATAACAAAGGGCTTCGCCAAGGATGCCCTTTGTCACCTTTTCTCTTTCTTATTGTAGCCAAGGCATTGAGTACTTATCAACGAAGCAAAAGGTAGATGAAAGTTGATAGGAGTAAAGATATATCGATTGAAATTTTTGACCCATATCCTTTTTGTAGAGGACGTCTTATGCTTTGTCCAAGGTACGTCTCATAATTTTCTCACTCTTAAGAGTTTTTTGGATGTCTTCTGTCTTACTACAG
This sequence comes from Picea engelmannii, assembly GCA_009831015.1. NCBI lineage: Eukaryota > Viridiplantae > Streptophyta > Pinopsida > Pinales > Pinaceae > Picea > Picea engelmannii. The sequence goes on along the minus strand of ML786468.1, from coordinate 246,853 downwards.
GAATGTAAGTCAACTTACAAAAATATTGCTTGATGCTTAATTGTTTGTCAGTGGAAGCTTCCCAATCCCTTTCGAGATCGCTCCCTTTCCCCCATTTTGACTTGGCCTATGGTTTCAAATATTTAGGTTTTCATTTGAAACCCGACTGTTATAAGGTGAGTGACTTGAATTGGCTTATTAAAAAAATTGAAGATTGAATATCCTTCCTGGAAAACCGTCTACTATCGAGATGAGGTCGCTTAGTTCTAATCAAATTGGTACTAGAGAGAATATCGATTTGTTGGACCTCCATAATGGTCGTCCCTAAATGAATTCTTTCTAAAATAAAATCCTTGATCTTCCATTTTCTTTGGTCAGGCTCCTAGAGCATGGGGGGTACATTTATGGTTAAGTGGAGCCATATCACATATCCCAAAAAACTTGGAGGATTGGGGTTAAAAAATATTTACTTATTTTCCTTGTCTCTTGCAACACACGGCTTGGGGAATCTTTCCACGAGTGATGAGTTGTGGGGAAGAGTTGTAAAATCTAAATATATCCCTGGGATCACTATCGAAGAATGGTTCATAACATTGAACAAACCTCCTGTCGGATCTATAGTGTGGAAATCTCTCACGGCATCCTTTCCTTTGGTCAGACTTTGGATGGTGTGGAGGATTGGGAACGAGAATTTTTTTGAATAGGGACTGATCCATGGTTGGGGGCAGGTGACGAGTTCTTACTTTCAAAATCTCTACTCAACTCGTTGTAGAATCCATTGCTGATGCTCAAGCTCAATCTCCCCAACTCAGAGCATGAATGAGTTGGAAAAGCAATGAGGAGTTAGGATTGACCGACGAACATGTAGGATAATGGTCTCAATACATGATCTCTGTTTCGTCAAATTTCATTCTACTAAAAGAAGAGGAAGAGGATGCACTATGTTGGTCCAGGAACATCGGGACAGTAGAGTGTACCACCAAATTGGGATACGACGTTGTAATAGAAGCATATTTCAATGGGGACTCATGTTGGTGGTGGAGCACTCTTTGGAAGTTGCATGCTCCCTTGAAGAGCAAGATCACTATGTGGCTAGTGTTGAACAACAAGTTATTCACTTGGGAAATATGTAGGAGACGTGGTTGGTCTGGCCCTAGCATTTGTGTTCTTTGCATGAAGGTGGAAGAGTCCTCCTTCCATCTCTTCTCACGTCGTGATTATCCAGGACATGTAGTAGTGTTGATCTCTCAAGAATTAAATACTTCCAATTGTTGGGATCCCATCGAGTTGGAAGACAACCTCAAAAAGTGGCTAGAGAATCGAAGCCTAAAAAAATTGGAAGCTCTCTCGTGCATCCTTGTTAATTCAATCTTGTGGGCATAGAACAATATTTTATTGCAAGCCAAACACATACCCTTGGAAGTGTCAATAATTCATATCACCAATCTGTCAAAAGAATTCTAGGTCCGGAAGCAGAAAAAGAATATGTGTATTCCCATCATGCCAAAAATCGATCAAGGAATGACATGGGGTTTCTTTGATGGTGCCAACCAAGGGCACCCCCTGAGGTGTGGAGTCGACATGGTCTTATACTTGAACCAATCCAATTATGTTCACATCCGTTATGCTCCTGGTAGAGGTTCAAACAACGGAGATGAGCTTTTATCCCTTAGAACACTGTTAAATATAGCTCAAGAAAAAGGCATGAAGACTTTATATGTTTTCAAAGACTCGAAGTTAGTCATCGACTATGCCTACAACAAGGTAACTATCACAACTATGAATTTGATTCCTCTCATAAATGACATAAAGGAGCATATGGGCCTTTTTGATTGGTTATCTTTCCAACACATTTTCAGAGAGCTGAACATGGTGGTTGATAATCTCTCTAAGGAAGATTTGTTGCTCCCCAAATATTCTTTCGATTCTTATGAATATGCCGATGGAGAGGAGTTTAGATCCATGGATTCTTGCCTATGAGGCGATTCACTGTATAGAAAACAATGTATGTCCTTTCCTGATGTTAGACACACGACTGAAAAGTTCTGATCATGATTATGTTCAATAGGTTTTCTTTTTGAACAAATTAAGGCCCAGTAGGGTGCCTATAGATCGAAAGGGAGGTTGAATTATTATGCATTGGAAGCATTTTTTATGGGTTGTAACATGTATATTCTCTCAATATGAATATACGATTTTTTTTATATTGTTAATTAATTTAAATTATTGAAAAAAAATATTGTTAATTAATTTAATTTAATTATTGAAAAAAATTATTGTTAATTAATTTAAATTATTGGTTATTATTTTTATATTGTTTAAATATTACTGGGAGATGTGATTTGTATAACTCCATTTTTCAATGTACTAATCACGAGATAAAAAACCATGTATCCATCAATGAAATTACAAAAATGACTAACACTAACATTTGATCAATTCCACACCATGGATGCAAAAAAACATATATATATTTTTAGAAATACACTTCCTATGGAAACCCATCATGTATTTCCCCTCATTTTGAGGATGGTACCCAAGATAAACTATATTTTGCAGAAGTTGGAGGCTTTGTCAACATAGGTCTCAAGGTATTACAACAATATACTCATTAAGATCTCAACATGTCAATTGTGGGAACTAAACCTGGGTAGGGAAGATAACATTCCTTCTCACAACTGCCCTAGCTAGACCCAATTGACCAATCGATTTTTTTTTATATACAAACATGATGATGAAATTTTAAATTAAATCATAAAATACCCTATAATTTTGTGTGTCTATAAACAAATGGTACACTACCACCCCAAGGAAATGCCAACTTTCTAAAAAACATTACCTAAAAAACATATACACATATAAGAAAATGAAATGAATTTGACAACCCCCTGGATATGAAATGACCCTTATCTTCTTCAATCATAATGTTAAACCACTTAACACAATAACCATAAAATTATGTCAAATTAGTGAGACATATATCATCGGAAATTACAAACCATGAAGAACATAGACGAGTGAAAATCAAATATGCAATTTACACAAGTATTGGATGACTAAAAACTTCATTAATATGCATAAGATGAAGTTCATGTACATTCCCCACAAGTTCAAAGTATTTCTTTCAACCATAGTAACTACCAAGACTCCCATCATATATGTGACCCCCCTTGCTTGGATCATTGTAGCGATCCCTGGATATATCCCCTTGAGCTATCCCAAGTTGTCTATTGTTGAACTACTAAACGATGTCCACAAAGGAATTCATATCCTCCTTTTATAGGTTTTGAACCTCCTATAAATCAACTCATTAAAGTTTGATATGCCAACTAGATCCACATCATCACTAACTAATCATAGTTGACCATGTCAACTCAATGCACGTCATCACTACCAACCCTTTGAATTTATGCCAAGGTATCTTTGTTGTGGTCTCCTAAACCTTAGTAAAATACTAATAAATATGGCTAAAATTCAACAAATTAAAAAACTAAAAGGGGAATACACCTTTGGGTGATGTAGGATAGCCTAAATACTAAATATGTTCCTACATAAAAAAAACTCATTTATAATATGTAAAATCAAATCCTATATATTTTTTGTCTGAAATGATGGATCCACCTATATTATAGATGAACTTTAATATTGTTCCTTGTAAGATGCCAAATTTGACAAGCCAATGCAATTGAGAATGAAAAATATGATTCTTAAATTATTAGCTCAAAGAGCTATGTAACTATCGATGCATTCTTGAAATGAACATATTCTTAAGCCCTAATGGGACTTCCATGATCAACTATTCCAGTGGCCTATAAAATATAACAATTAAACTTTTCTAAATCCAATATAATTATTAATTTATTGATAAACCACATCTTTGATATTTTTAAATTTAAGGGATGGGGATCTTGTTATCCCCAACTCCTAGGGATAACTAAGGAGATGATATCTCGAGGCCCTTGGGTTGCAGACACAGAGTACCGGGAGACAACTTGATGAGTAGTGTCCACTTGCATAGACAGAGACCCGCCTTGCCACCACAACTCCAGGTTCATCACAATGGTATCCACCACATCAGTTGGCTTCTAGAAGACAACGGGTCTTTCTCCATGAGGTACAAGACAATTATTATGGTGAGTGTCATTTCAATATTTGAGGCATTTGAGTTTGTTACATCTATTACTACTTTGATTATGTAACGTCTACTTGGACATTATGCACCCTAGTAAGTGGGTCACCTTTGGGGATAGGTTTGCTACTAGGAGGTCCTCTTGATGATTCATCGTGCCATTCCCGACCATGCTTGTCACTTTCTACATTTCATCCCCTCATCTCCTTACCTTTTGGGATTTTCGGGTGTACTGACCCAAGAAGGGGTTATCCCTCATTTTATGAGAAGAAGGGGCTGAAGGCCTAGAGGCTTGTAGCTGGAAAAAGATAAAATCCAATCATTAACCTTCTAGATCCTTGCTTAGGGATCCCAAGGAAAACAAAATGTATCTCATAAGAAATTGATGGGACCCATGAAAAATAACTAATAGAAAATTCCAACCAAGGAGGAGCATGTGTGGGCACTGTTTTTAATGCTTAGGTAGAATCCCCACACATGTTTTCAACTTGGGGAAGCATGATATGACCAGGGTAGAGTCAAGGTGGGCACTGTTTTTCATGCTTAGGTAGAAGCCCCACCTTGGATTCAACATGAAAACATCTTAAAAAGAATAAAAGGCAATAAATGGGCTTGGAAAAAGGTTGCATTAAAAATGAAGGTGTAACACACCCTCTACAAAGGAACCCATGAACGAAACACTACAACCCCTTGTATTTCATGAACCCCATGCCCAAATGTGTTTCCCCCATACATGTTACCTCATCCACATGATTTAAAAATAGGTCCCCTTGGGAAACACTCCTAAACTTGAGGTACAAATCACCCAATAGGTCGCTTTATCAACCCTCCCATACCTAAACTTGGAAAATTGCATAGGGACTTTGAGCACTCGTTTATTTTGATGAGGTAGTTTGGATGTACATGCTCTTATGGCTCTTTTATTGATTGGATTTACTCATCATGATGCATTTGACTTGAGATCCTTGGAGGGCATATTCATTGTCTTTGCAAGACCTAGTTGGTGGATAGATTTGGAAGAACAAGCCTAGTGTGGGCTTCCTTGGGGCTTGAATCCCACGGGTTGGATGCCATGGCCCACACACCGAACAACGATGACAAACTTTGGAGGCCTAGGGTGACACCTTGGAGGACCTAACCCATTCCTTTGTTATCCCAATGACTTACTCTTGGGGCCAAAGCGTCATACTTTGAGGGCTTGACGTCATGCATGGGTTATGGTTTGGTGGTGATGTTGACACTTGACACTTTTGGATAAGGGAGGATGCCTTGACTTGTTATAAAAGGCCCTAGCACCTTGTAATAAGACATTTGGAGGCCCAATGTCTCATCCCCAACCTCAACAACTTTCCAAAGATGCCAAAATGTTTCCCTAAAGGGGTGACATCATGCTTTTTCTAGGGTTTTTATTGTGCAAAATCAAATTTTAAATTGTAAAGGGAAAAGTAAGGGTTGTTGTCCCCTCACTTTGTGGTTTACCTTAATTTATGTGGACAATCTGTGTTTTAGAGGATTTGTATAAATAAAGATCATCTCTATTTCGTTTTCATCATAACTCTCCCATTGTGAGAAGACATATTGGCTTAAATTTGCGCCCTCTTAGGAATTTTTGGTATCTCTCTTTTGTGAAAATTATTCTTGGTGAATTCTTGAGATAAAGTGGTGCGCCCTTCTTGACGGCTTATGTTCTTTCTCTTGGATGGTAATTTTCTTGGTGAACTAGGGTTTGATCTCTCTCTCTCTCTCTCTTGGAATTGGTAAGGAACATTTGCATTTGTTAGTTCTTTCTTGCTTGTTCTTGGTCATTGTTGGTTGAAACCCTAGGAGGAGAATGTTGTATACACTCTCCATTAAGCTTCATCTTATTTGCTAAGTTTATAAGTCATTTTTGTCAAGGGTTGCTAGGAGAAGTATGAGTGTGTACACCCTCCTAGATCTACTCTAGTTTGATTGGCATGCCCTAGGGAGTAAGAGGATTTACACCCCTAGGGATTTTGTTGGTCTAACTCATACTTCTAAGACTCCATTCACCCATATTTTAAAGGCACTAATATGTAGTTTGCATTGGAGAAACAAATTGTTTTCCTTGGTAAACTTGATTTAGTGAGATATTGATCGTGTTCAAGTTGGAATACGTTCTACATGTTGAGAGATTGTCAACGCCACTAAGGCATCTTGATTGGCTTGGTCTTCTTAGAGCTATAACTCATTAAAAGCTACAGCCATTAGGGCTGCATCAAATCATTCTTCTGCTTACTTATAACTTAAATTTCAACCGTCAAAAGTTGCTAATAATCTACCCCTATAATCTACTAGTCCTAACACATCTTTTGGGGGGATTCTTGGTAATTTTTGGTGGCTGATTTTTCTGCTGTAACAACTTGTTTGCTACAGCCATAAGGTTGAATACTATTTATGTAGTACTTGTTTCTTACAACCTTGTTTCATTGCTAAAGTCTTGTGCTTTTATACTAGAGTTATACTAGTGTTCAACTAGCTTATCTCTTGCATTATTTGTTGGACTTTTAGCATTTGTTTAGCAACTCTAACAACTATTTACTTGGTGATATATATCTTTGTTGGCTAGTGCAAATAGGGACAACAAGCTTAACTTTCTTGTCCACCTAACATATAGTTCGTACATTTGGCTTTTCTTGTGTCTCGGGCAGGTACAAACACTTTCTGCAAGTGCTCAAAAGTTTTGGCAACCTTAAAACACTATCGAGACTCATTCTCAACCCTTCTTCCATTTAGGAACTTGACCTATAGGGGCATCCACTCATAAATCCCACTTTCCATCTCATTCCCCCCTAAGGTCACTTGGTATTCCTCCCTTGAGGTGATCACTTCACCTCTAAACTGATGGGAATACCTATATGAGGTGACAGTGGGTGGGTATTCTCCTAGTTGTCACCATTTTGTGGTTTGGGTCGGGCTTTGCCCAACCTACAGTTTGCACGATAACTGATCTACTATTTCAATGGCCTATAGAAAATAACAAAGAAACTTTACTACATAAATCTATATTAACATTTTCAAAATATAACAAATAATAAATAACAAATTTCTAACTTTAATGAATATCTCAAAGATTTTTTTTTTAACATACCAATGTACTAAAGTATACGATCTGCTCATTTTTAAAGTAGTTTTACAAATTTAAAGTATCAAACTATAATCATACTACACAACAAACCAGCCCCCAAAATGCCCAACACATCATATTTTGCAATGAAATTTCAATAAACAACATCACTTGGACAACACTATAATGAATGGAACATTGTTTAGAAATATGATGTTAAACAAATCATTAAATATATTATTAAATACCTTCGTGACCATGAATTGTGAATCGATCCTATTTTTTAAATTTGATGGTTTAGTGGCTTGATACAATCTTCACGAGTAATTTAAATGAAATGTATGTTATCAAATAAGTTTGAATAGTTATCTATAGTCACTAGATGTGACGGGGTTAAGTAATCTACTGTGAAGATAAATAATTTTTTGTTAACATTTTAGATAGAAAGAGAATATATGTAAAATTTCACTTCGTTATGTAGTAACATTGGTTACTTTTGTGTAATTAAAAATAAATCAAATAAAAAGTTATTTAAAATGTTAAAATGAATGAATATTCTAAATTCTCAATAGGTATGTTCATGTTCTTTAATCACACTATTTTGAACCAACTTAGATCCATCTTAAGCCCATATCCATCAAGCATCGAGAGGGATAAAATTTCTTAAGGTATATATTTTTTTATCATTTAATTCCACGTGATGTATTATTTCCTTCATATTAAATGAAAAAAAATTACATCTTAAGGAATTGGATCCCTCTATGTGCTTGGTGGATCCAGTTTAAGATGATCTAGGTTGGTTTATATGTTGTCACGTACATATGTACATATATAGTTATTTATTTCTTATTTAATTTTTTTTACGTGATAACTTCTCTCTCATATTGGTCTATAGAGCACTTAGTCTCAGTGCAATCAATGCTTGATAGAGCCAGTTTAAGATGATCTAGGTTGGTTTTTATGTTGTCACTTACATATGTATGTATATAGTTATTTATTTATTTTATCATGTAACATAAATGTTAAGTTACCTGACAACATCTCTTTCATATTGGGCTATAGAACACCTCGTTTTTTTTTTTTTAAGTAAAAAAGGGGTAGTACCTTCTATAAAATATTAACCCAAAACTTTGTCAAAAATACACAGTATCATAGCTAGAGTTACCAAAAGATGCTGCCGGTAACCGGAAACCAGCATTATTGGGTAGAGCTTAGCAGTTTATATAGTAATATGGTCAAGAAAAAGACATCTGTCCTGCCCGTGGGAAACCAGGACAGATGCCAGAAGTCCAAAGAGGCATATAGCAATTAACACATAAAAACAAAAACCTGGAGGGCCCGGCTGCCTAGGCGTCCGGTGACTTGGCG
>ML786468.1:194266-237590 GCA_009831015.1 Picea engelmannii | reverse complement strand
GAACTCAAGTGCGCCTGGAATGTTTATTACCACGCGAGGGAGAAGTAACTCCTCCATCAGACTTCTGCTTCGGCCGTCCATCAATGTTAAATGTCGCGCGAGGGTGGCGGTCCTGTGCATTTAACAATCGCTGAGTGCATGTCCAGTTGGCTCAACGACGCCTCCGCGTGTCACCCCATCCGGGGCTATAGAACACCTCGTTACTCTCGCTTCAATTAAAGAATAATTTCAAATTAATCAGAAAGTAAAATCACTTAAAGATGTTCTTTTAAGTTTAAGTTTTTGGTTTGCTTATCAGTTGTCAAGGGTACGTTTCCATTTTCTCTAACCTTTTTACATTCTATCATCATATCATATTGGTTAAAATTGTACCAAATTATGGAATAACAATTACGTTTCCATTTTCTCTAACCTTTTTACATTCTATCATCATATCATATTGGTTAAAATAGTACCAAATTATGGAATAACAATTCCTTAAGCAATTTAACAATTTTATTTTTTGAATTTTTTTGTGGTATATTTTTCTGACCAACAAGATTTCAATGATGGTTGATAGAAAAGGTCCAAAAATTAGAACGTTTAGATTTGTCCCACTTAATTTTTTTTCTTAATTTTTGCAAAGCTTGAAGAAATGGCTTATAGTTTGATCTCATCCAAAGAGTTAGATCATTGATATTAGTCTTTTATTGCAGAGTGAATTGTATTGCAAAGTACATTAGAAATGAAATTAAATATTTTCGAAAATGGTAAAAGTTATTGCCATTTAGTTAATAAAATTTATTATAATTTAGTTGTTAATTTACAATGAAGACAATTACTACTAGTTATTATTTAAATTTAATTAATTTTGTTGTTTCTTTAACACTTGAAATTTTATAAAGTAATACAATATATATATATATATGTGTGTGTGTGTGTGTGTGTGTGTGTGTGTGTGTGTGATTTTTTCCCCAGGAAATAAACTTATATTTCCGTAAACGAAAATATACATTGAGAGGACCTTTTGGAGGTCTGTCCATATCGTGTCATAATTTTTTTATCATGACAACCTTTTGTCCATAAACAAATACATAAACAAAAATAAGTTCATATCCTGAAATTAGATGATTACAACATCCAAGGCTTGGTCACCCAAAAATTATGTGATCTGGAGTGTACCACAATGAAATCTTTGTTACGAGGAAAATCTCTCTATGGCTAGGGTAAACCACAACAGATGAAAATGACTGCAGAAATCAACTCTATCCCAGAAACATGCTATATAAACCAATATGCAAGCGAGATAAGAAAGAGGCCTACCTCATCCAGATGTTCGATAAAGTCCACTGTTGAGCACTTGAACCCAAAGCTATATACCTGCAACTAGTTCTCAACAAACAAGCAATGCAAGCATGTGGTGATAATGTAAAAGGTTATCACATTAGATATCATAATCCATTAATAATCATAACAAATATGCCCATGGATAATAACTCATATATTTGCAAGATATCAATTGGATGGGAAAAGAGTATTTCTATTAATAAATTATTAGCAGAAGTGAAAATATTACAGACTTCCGAGTCAACACGATTCAGAACCGAGAAACTAAGTTCCTTCCAGTTGGGCCTCGACCACTTCAATCCTCCACCAAAGGCAAGATCATAGAAGGGAGACAATGGGGTTCTCCATCAATAAGGGAAGAGCTTGGGGGCTGAACACTGTGTTCAGACTTAAAGGACAAAGGGATGCAGACTCAATATGAAGTAATAATTTCTCCAGAGTAACTTTGCTCTCAAAGTTGAATTCTTTCTTCTTTTCCATAGCTCGGAATTGGCCCATTTATAGCCTTCAAAATGGAACTGAAGGACCGAGTCAGAACGTTTCCAGTATATGGAAGGCCAATGATTAGAGATCTCCTGTCGTGACATGGAAACCTGACATTTAATTTCATTTTCAATTCCGATGTACGCGGGTTGTAGTGGAGCAGCCTACGTATACGCATGTTGTATAGTGTGCAAGATGCGTATATGTCGAAAAATATTAATTTTTGTCTCTGGATTTTATCAACAAGGAAGATAAGTCTGCATAGGGAAATGGAATAAGGCCCTCTGTGCAATATTGCATAAGGTGAGGCAAATCTTGCTATAACAAATGCCCCCTAATGTGTGAGGTCAGAGGAGTATCTGTGATGGCCAAAATACATTATAAATAACCCAGAAGTGGAGTGGTATGGGACCAACTGGATGAAATCGTTGCTCATTACATTCTGCACTGACTTTGCATACATGGCTGCCAATAAAATTACACTGCAGATCCATGTGAAAAATATACCAAACAAGTGTCTGTCGCCATGAATAGGAAAATACAAATGTGGTTACATGCCAATAGCTGTCATAGTCACGAACAAGGCCCAGTAGAACCAGTCTCAAAACCAAACTGAATATATATGTATACCATGGAGTACAATCTAATCTCCCATGATCACTGAAGTCATATAGGTATTGGTTCAATGAAAAGGAAGCAACAATTGAGGAAAGATGCGACCACATAGTGATGTCTTCAAGTCTTCTAAACAATCCGCCAAGGGTGAAAGTCTACATCATGTGAATAAAGGAGTTGAGGTCGAACACAATGAGAAATCGTTTGATTACTGGTCATTGAGGTATACCGTTAACAAATGCGAGACAACCTACCAATAATGAAAGTAGGTATCAAGGCACCAAGTACATTCTTACAAGTGTGAATAGAGGAGTCGACGTCGAATACCTGAAGAATCCATTGATCAGGAGACATTGATTTATTTCTAACTGTCGATGGTGAGAGAGCTTGCCACTGATGACTGCAAGCCTCAAGGTACCCATAAGACTCTAGGTCCCTTTTCCAGAATAAATGAGCTGAAGTCGATGGAAAGAGACCCGCTGAAAGGAGAGCATTAAGGCATCTCCCATTAGTTAGCACAAGGTACAAATCCAGAGCTTCATGATTTGGTGGAAATCGGATGAAGAACATGTTCACGAACCAACGACCTTGTGCGTCTTTCACGTGTGCCAAGTGCAAGCGGTACACGAAAAAGACCCTCTGAATAACAACCAATGATGAAAACTGCTGACAAAGGCGAGGAAACCACCCATAAGGCTAATGGAATCCAAGACACTGCACAAATCCCAATGTGTGAATAGATGTCTTGCCGTCGAACACAACTAAAACCACCCAGTCAACGACCAATGATGAAATGTTGACTGTTGGGTTCAAGGTTAGCTACCAATGATGAAAGTAGGTCCATGGTGCATGACAAGACTTACAGTATCATGTGATTCTGAGACAAACTGAGGGTATGGCCGACACGCAAAGTCAAGAGTTCTGAGGAGTGGCCGAAACATGTTGATAGACTTCCTTTGAACAAGAGCATGAGACATATGGAGGACTCTAGCAGCATAGACCCAATGATGAAACCATCAGATGCAGAAGGCATCAATGAAATTCTCTATAGGGACTGGAAGAGTAACCAGTCAGTAGAGAAGACTCTATAATGAGCTCAGCTTCCTAAGACCATGCTAATCCCAAAATTATAATGATGAAAGGACTCAATAACTTTGTGCTCTGTTCAAAGGCGACACAACTGCTGCCAACATAAGATAATACTCCCTTCTCTCCCGTCTTTTTTTTGTTTTTTCATAGACAAATGAATGCTATGATACAGAGGAGGAAACGTGTGTCGCAAGTAAGAAAAAATAGTTCCAGTAGTGGAACATACCTATGCTCAATGCAAGGATATGCATGCGAGAGATGGACACTCGGGGGAATGTTCCCTTCTAGGTATAGGGTGTCAAATTGCGAAGGATATAAACAAGGCTTTGCTTGGTTGAGGATGCAAAATTGTTGAGCCAAACGGTTTATAACACAAAGCGAGAAACGACTATAGGCTCAATATTGCAAGCAAGGGCATGAGATGAAGTCACAACTTAACGCCCCAAAAAAATGTCATTTTTATGTCTTTTAGTCTATTTGGTTAAACTTGTGCCAAATAGACGTCTTTTCAAAACCAATTTACGAGTGTGAAAGAGACAAGTTCCCTTGGCAGTTTTTTCACTTTTGGATAACGAGTTGGAAAAGAGCTTAACTAAGACTCACGACCTTTCAAGTCTAATTTTAACGAGTGTGAAAGGGACAAATCACTCGGAAATCTTTTCACTTTTTAACGAGTTGGAAAAGAGCTAAACTCAGACTCATTTGGGAGAGTCTAGGCGACAAGTCACGGGGGAGGCCAAGGCTCCCATGCCGAACTTCTTTGGAATGTCAGTATCTGACGAATAGCTGACATAAGCTTGGGAAAACCCAAATCTCTCCAAGTTGAGGAGGATAAATCACTAACGGAGTATATAGTCTTCGTGATAGATAAGATAATGTCTCTTATTTGAAAAGACATAGGTGGGGGCATGGGATATCCCACAAGGTCGTCCCAATCGAAGGTGATCTCCTCAAAACTCGGAGGGAGAGGACTCGGGGAGAGTAAAACTCTCTCTCGTTCAGAAGGTGTAGGATCAAGAATACTGATGATATGGTTGGAGGATGCATCAGCCTCTACACGGAGAGTAGGATTGACCAGAGATTGCAATCGTACAACCATTTCTTCAATTCTAGGTTCAAGAGGATGCATGATAATAAGGATAAGGGACACATCACTGTTGGCCCTCGACCAAGTTTTGGAGAACCTTGGTCATGTTTGACCATTTTTGGGACTTCGACAGGCTGGTCGAAGACAGAGTGCCAGGCGAAGCAGAGATCGTAGGATCTCGACCCCTTTTTAGGGCACTTTTGGGTTTAGGGTTTATGTAACGGGTATGGGATGTCGATCCATGGGTTTACCCATGTTTAGGGCCATTTTGTAATATATAAATAGAAATCTAGGCGATGTAAGTAGAGAGACCTGGTAAAATCAACTTAATGCAGAGCTAGAGGCTTTGTGCATACTATGTGTTAAGACTTGCAGAGCTAAGTGCAAGTGATTGTAAGAACCTTGTGTCCAGACTGTGTAAGAAGGTTTTGTGTCTGTGACCTAACTCGGGGAAGGAGGATTTGGCGAGGTGCGAGCAGATCTCCTGTCCTATGCAAAGTGGGGTTTTTGGGCTCTGTGCATATAAGGAGATTAACAGAAGATAATAAAGAAGAGAAGAGTTGGTGGACGTAGCCCCACACTCAGGTGAACCACGTATATCCTGTGTTATGGTTGCTTTGTGCATTATGGTTGTTATATTGTTCATATGATTTAAGCTTAGTGCAGTAATGAATGTTTAGATGAACCTGGTATGATAGATTAAGTGCTTAGTAATGTGAATGAATGCTAGATCTGATCTCTTTCCATATGCTAAGTGCTTAGATGTGTTAGATCTGGTTGAATACTGCGTTGTTCTATAATTAGGGTTTGGATCTGCGATGTGGATAAGGGTTACATACTAATGAATGTTAACTGCTAAGTGTTTTTTTAGAGTTTTGTAATCACATATCTGTGTTCTAGTTAGGTTGCAGATATTTGAGTCCTGCAACCACCCCTGTCTCTACCTCGGGTGAGACTTCATCTTCTTCGTAGGTGTTGCCAAAAGGGCCGGTAATTAGGGTTTTGTTGGTGCGTTGTTGAATCATTGAATCCTGGGTCTGCCCCTATGCCAACAAATGGTTTCGTTGCCGGGACCTAAAACTGTGATTGCTAGGAACTGAAGAAAAAATAAAGCTATGTGCATAGATCTGCTACTTTAGTGCACAATATTCTACTTGAATTGCGAAGCTCTGTGCTAAGAAGAGAAGTTCGATCTGAAGAAAAGAGGTAAGATCTTGAAGTTTTGTGCTCTAAGAAAGGTAAGAGAAGTGAAAAAATTTATTTCGAAAGAATGGATCTAGGTATGTTTAATAGATTTGGTCCTAGTATGAAAACTAGGGTACAACTAGAAGAAAGAAGATTTGATATGAATAGATTTGATAGAAATAATGAAAGATATGTTATCCCTATGTATAGAAATAATATTTGGACTAACAAATGGATGCAGGATCCTAGAAATAATTTTTTGCAGGCTAGTTACTGTGATCCCAGTGCCCAGTACAGGAAAGATTGGGGATCGTTTAAGAGAAAGAGAGGATTAACCCTTTGTTACAATTGCAGAAGACCGAGACATCTTTCTAAGGAATGCCCTAGTAGAGGTCCTACTTGCCTTTGTTGTAAAGCTGTAGACCATGAAGTTTTGGATTTCCCTAGAATGATTGCTAAGGTTGAAAAGATGAATATGAGACAAGAAAACCATGAAAAAGGCCAAGAAACTAAGGATATGATAGAACCCCAGAAAGAATCAGAGACTATATTATTGCAAATGAAAGAAACCCTGAATAGTCACAGAGATACCAATCTATCAGAGATCTTAAAAGAGAAAGAGTACATAGAAACAAGGATATGAGACTTCGACATAGACTGTGTCGTGGATGAGGAAACACAGGTGAATATCATGACAGAAAGAACTTGGGAAATTTTGGGAAAGTCCGATATGGTTCCTTCATTAGGAGGAATAATATTATTTAGAGGAAAGCTGATAACCCTATGTGGAAGACTTACCCATACATCTATGAATGCTCATGGAACTTCAATAGAAGAAGAATTTGAGATCGTTAAGTTTGTTGAGAACAACACCCCATTTGCTATTTTGCCAGGAAAAACCTGGATTGAGAAAGATCAGATACGAAGGAAACAAGAAGAGAAGGATCTAGAACAGAAAAAGCAAGAACTAAGAGATTTCATGGCTAGGATAATAGCGCACTTACTAAAATAACAAGAAGACCAATCGAAGCTACTGAGGACCAGAGATCTAGACGTCGAAGTTGAAAGAACACAGGAAGACGTGAAACAGTTGTCTGTACAGGAGAATAGAGCACCTACCCCAGACAAAGAAGAAGTATCACCCTTGAACCCTATGAAAGATCATTGACAACACGAAGTTACTTTTCCAAGAGAAGGTAAGAATCAAAATTGGAAGAGGAACCCAGTAACTCAGATTATAGGAAAGAAGGCTAGAAAACTGAACAAGAAGAAAGAAAAGTTAGAAAAGTTACAGGACGTTCCAAAGAGGACCCTACAGAAAGAAGTTTTGCAGAACTGGAACTCTGTCGGGATATCAGAACATCGAAGATTGGCACTTCGCCACGACAAAGCAATATGACCGTTGGAGGCGTCCCGACCGTTAGAACGACGCTCCAGAACGGCTAGAAACGTAGTTATTGCCGGAACGTTCGCCATGGGACGGTTGGGACCACACCATAACGGATGGAATAACATTGATTGAGACGTTCCTGTCCATTGATAGAGTCTGTTACGACGTTGTCTATTTATCTTGTTGAGCATTGAACCGAGAACACTTTTGCCAATTGTGATTATCCAAGTCCACAGAGAACCAGTTTCTTTCGCACAATGATCATTGAGACCTCACCATCTGTTCTATTACATTGAGTGTTTGTTCACCGAACTAAGATATCAAATGTCGAGTGTGCATGTCGGATGAAATTAGCACAACAGAAAAAGCAGTCGAAGAGATTCTAATAGACCTCATGGATGAGAAGGTGATGTACGTAGGCATCCAAGCCTCATCGGCGAGAGGAGTGAAAGCATCCCCGTCGACTGCCCGTGGATCTGGACCATCCCGAGCTACGACTGAGAAACGAACGAAGCATTGTGATGACTTGGCGAATGCGAAGCTAATCCCATCCATCCTGCCTGACTACATCCCACCCCTGGCCGGTGTGGTAAGTCATGACAATGTCCTGAGGGACTTCGACTATGTAGTCATCACTGCCTACCTCCCAAAGGGAATACACACAGTCAGACCACAGTTGGAGAGGATTCCGACGTTGAAGATCAATGACTATAACCTAGGAGACTGCAAGAGCTATGGCATGCTCGCACCTCACAAATATTTGACCAAGACCAAGGGGAAGAATTCGAAGATCATGCCCCAGTCGTGGACCATGGACATCATGAGGTCCACTATCTTGAACGTGATGGAGATACCACACTTCAGAAGACATCAGGAGGTTAACACATGCGTTAAGATCCTATTGTTGTGCTTCCATTGTGGTTATTTGTGGTTGGACATGTGTATCACCGTCGATCTGGCATTGGCCCATAGGATCACCAGATTAAGCATGCAGGGACCAGACCCACAAGAATTTTATCCAGGGAAGGTTGCAGATCGTTCTCTGGCACATAAGATTAAAGACACCTATGGTGATGTCGAGAAGGGGAAGTGAGGCTACAAGGTAGCCTCCATCCAGAATGGCATAGTGCGCCTAGCATGCCAGTTGATCACTGGCAATCTAATAAGGAAGAACATACCCACGCAGGTCACGGGGTTTGTTGTTGACCTCGCAAGAAAATGCGTGGAAGGATTACAAATGAATTGGGCGAGTTACCTCGTCAACCAGTTACAACAGGATTGTCGCGAAGCTCAGGATTAGGGCTACGAGTTCCATTTTAGCTGGCTGCTGATCCTCATCGCGTTCATTGTTTGGGAGATGCTGGAAGGAGCGACCTTCCCTGACATTGAGTCGTTCGAGCCACTAGTTGTGAAGTTCACCACGCTCTAGTATTTGAGCGATATGGAGAAATAATGGAAGTCGAACGCGGTGTTCCATACCTACTACCTACAGTTAAAGAGGGCTATTGAGTCTTTCCCTCGTATGACGCCGAACGCTTTGGACAGGTTCATACCATTTGCGAAGTTCCACACAGATAGATATTTTATATATATCACTGCGCGCAGAGATGAACATAAAGAAGAGCTTTAGTCCTATTGCAAGCCTAGTGAGGAGGACATGGAGGAAATCACCAAGGAGTGGTATGAAGAACTCCTAATGCCAGTTAACCATGCAGAACTGTCCGACCTCAACCTCATTGGAAGTCTGGTGGTTACTCGCGAAGAATATGATGCACCCAGTAGTAGTAGGAAGAAAAAGAAGGAAGATGTATAGGAAATACACATCAAATCAAAAGAGACTGCATCAGATTCACCTAACGAAGGAGGAGATGACGAAGTGGACAAAGAAGAGAAAGAAGGGGAAGAAGACAAGCAGAAGTAGGGCGAAGTAACACTGCCTAGGAACCCCCTTGAAGAGGCAGAGATGTCCAAGAAAATAAAGGTTTCCCCAACGAAACCTACATCGCGGAAGAAGTCCAAAGCTAGTAAGCCAAAGCTGCAGACTGTGCTCACGGTCAATGACTTTGTTAAAGTTTCTACTATTATTAGGCTACATTCAATTTACTAAATAAAAATAGCATAGACATGATTAGTGAGAGAAACACAATCACAAGAGTACACAAGCATTTATCCTGGGAAACCCTCAAGGGGACGAAAACCCAGCAAAACTTCCTTAATATAGATAGCCAATACAATGCTAAGATAATGAACCAGACAATAGAGAATATCCAACACTAAGCAACACACCTCTCTCTCTTCCTTATTCCGGTAACTGCAACGTCCTTCAAAACTTGCGCACTAGATGAGTGAGCTGAGTGTATGTCTAAATGAGGCGCTGACCTCTCTTATTTATACAATTCTGGCATGTGTGGAAGTGTCTCTTCACTGGCAGGGCCGACTTCTTCTTCTGGGTGGTTATAACCACCTTTAGTATATTCTGGGGTTGACTTCTTATTTAGCCTATTACAATTAGGGTTTGACCAATCCGCAAAAGGGGATTTGGTCAATTACAATGCTCGACATGACCAATCCACAAAAGGGGATTGATCTAATCAATAATAAATATATTTTATCTTTATCCACAAAAGGGGATAAGAATATTCTTTGCAGTTACACAATATTTTAACAGACTTCGACTTCATTATCACAGTTGTATCAGACGCCTCAAAAGATATTTTGTATAGAAATGAAGCAAAACAAGAAACCATGTATGAAAGAATTGAAGTAGAGTTAGGAGGGGTACAACAAGCCCTTCACTCCAGCCACACAATGTCCACTGCACCCCCGCCATCAAAAGAAATAGAGTTGGGAGATGAGCATGTCCAACTCCGCAGAATAGCTGATGCAACCGAAGCTCACCTTCGTCACGTGCAGGAAGAAAAAGAACATGCCACAGTGGCCCTGAAGCAAGCACAAGAGGAAGTCATAGAGCAACGCTGAGTTGCGCAACAAGAGAAGGACGACCTCCAGATCAAGTTTGAAGAGGATAAAACACATATCCGGAAAGAGACAAAACAATTGCTCACAGAGCAGATTGGAGTTAAAGAAGCAGTCAACAGAGCACTTCTCTTTGTGACAGGCTTAGAACAGATAAAAGAAGACCCAATGGAGAGTCAAGTAGCGAAACTTGTTGCAGCCATCCAACAACTTCAACAGAGAGTAGAAGAATTGGAGTTACAAGCACTCCACAGGAAGTGTGAGACCAAAAAGAAGAAACCGCTCGAAGCGCAGTCCAAAGAATCAAGGCATTAGCCTTGGAATGTAAACAACTTAGCAGTCGAAGTGCACAAAATTATGAGTGCCTTACTGAGGACCCTGAACTAAAGACACTGGAGTCGCAGCTCCAGGAAGCAAAGCAACAAGCAACAACAGTACAAGAGTAGTTGAATCCCTTGTCAACGGTCGAGCGTATGAAAAGATCCCAAGAACAACGCATGACTCAGCAACAGGTCCATGCCATACAGAGCAAAGTCATGGAAGTGACTCAGAAGCTCCAGCCAATCCAAGATGCAGCTTGCCTACTTTTTGAGGAGATTGAAGGACGAGGAGCAGAACTAGAACAAGCAGTCACTACAGTCGAACAATGCTTGGAAGGACCTATGACCGAGGCAATTATTCAGGAGTTCGTCGAGTAAGAGGCCTTGGTGAAGCAGTAGGTCGAAGCATCTCAAGGCGTTTGAGGCAGAGTTACCCAGAGTAGAGTGACTCGGGACGAGTCATAGGTGAGTGTTGGGGGTCTGTTGGCCCTCGACCAAGTTTTGGAGAACCTTGGTCATGTTTGACCATTTTTGGGACTTCGATAGGCTGGTCGAAGACGGAGCGCTAGGCGAAGCAGAGATCGCGGGATCTCGACCCCTTTTTAGGGCACTTTTGGGTTTAGGGTTTATGTAACAGGTATGGGATGTCGGCCCATGGGTTTACCCATGTTTAGGCCCATTTTGTAATATATAAATAGAAATCTAGGCGATGTAAGTAGGGAGACCTGGTAGAATCGGCTTAGTGTGGAGCTAGAGGCTTTGTGCATACTATGTGTTAATACTTGCAGAGCTAAGTGCAAGTGATTGTAAGAAGCTTGTGTGTAGACTGTGTAAGAAGGCTTTGTGTTGTGACCTAACTCGGGTAAGGAGGATTTGCCGAGGTGCGCGTAGATCTCTTGTCCAATGCGGAGTGGGGTTTTTGGGCTTTGTGCATGTAAGAAAATTGACAAAAGATAATAAAGAAGAGAAGAGTTGGTGGACATAGCCCCACACTGGGGTGAACTATGTATATCCCGTGTTATGGTTGATTTGTGCATTATGGTTGTTATATTGTTCATATGATTTAAGCTTAGTGCAGTAATGAATGTTTAGATGAACCTGGTATGATAGATTAAGTGATTAGCAATGTGAATGAATGCTAGATCTGATCTCTTTCCATATGCTAAGTGCTTAGATGTGTTAGATTTAGTTGAATACTGCGTTGTTCTGTAATTAGGGTTTGGATCTGCGATGTGAATAAGGGTTACATACTGATGAATGTTAACTGCTAAGTGCTTTGTTAGAGTGTTGTAATCACAGATCTATGTCCCAGCTAGGTTGCAGACATTTGAGTCCTGCGACCACCCCTGCCTCTAGCTCGGGTGAGACTTCATCTTATTCGTAGGTGTTTCTAAAAGGGCCCTTAGTTAGGGTTTTGTTGGTGCATCGTTAAAGCGTTGAACCCTGGGTCTGCCCCTGTGCCAACAATCACCCTTGAAAACAGGAGAGTGATCAAGGGAAGATTGCAACAACACTACTGCCATGTCAATCAAAGGAGGAATAAGGTGTGAGGAAACCACAGACGCCTCAGGATCTGAAGGGCCCTTAGGTGAGCCCCACGCTTCTGGTATCCCATCCGTGGTTGGACATAAATGGGTAAGGTGATCTCCTTCACAAGTCCTGCAAAAGAATAACAACGACCGAGTACGGGTTGAACCTGTAGAAGTTGTTGACCCATCTCCAACATGACTGGTAGAGGTTGGTGATGGAGCTCCAATATGACTGACAATGATTGGGCTAGCGGTGAGTTGTGGCGTTTGATGCCAAGGTCCAGGGAAAAATTGACTTTGAAACATCGCAGGCTAGGAAGGCTCATGGTTTACCCCCTGTCCCTGTCTGGAAAGGTAATATCCTCTGCCTAACTGATTCGAAGAGGCGTGTATGAGCATCATCACTGAAGTCTGTGAAGAGACATAAGTATGATAAGGACTATTCGAGTGAGGATATATGTTGCCCCCTTGTGAAGGGGTTCCATAAAGAGGGTAGCCCGAACCGTAAAACCGATTCTCCTCGTATGAAATACCCTGGGATACATGAGGACCTCTCATGGGAAAAGTATTTGAAGAAACTAACATGGCAGACGAAGGATACATGGATGGGGTGTAATAAGTAGAATAAGCACCCATCTGAGTGTTGTCTCCTGACAGAGCATGGCTAGGATTGGATCCGTAAGAGGGGAGGTTCCAACCTCCCATCATGAAATCTGGTTGAGGGACATGACTCATATCAAATGAGGAAGCAGACATTGGGGCCATGTTGCCCCCAGATCCAATGCTAGGATTCATATAAGTGGACAAGTGATAGGATTGCACGGGCGAAGGTATATCAACAGAAAAATGACTAGAGACCTAAGGCACAGACTGAGTATAATAGTTTTGCACACCATTATGAAAAGTGGAAAGATTCATCCCCATGAAATGAGTGGGCATCATGGGGTGGGTAGTGGTAAATGAGGGAGAAAAAAGAACTTCACTATCCATGATAACGACAACTCAGTATAGACCCCTAAGGTCAACTAGTAATCAAAGAGCACACCAAAAGTCAAACGACCAATATACATACAAACGGGGTAAAGTGGTTGAGTGGCCTCCCTCCCTAAAGAAGGTATGTCTCACCCAAGAGGGGCTTGAGACTCCCTGTTAAAGATCGGAGGTAACAAAATCAATTATAAGGGCTTTCGTGGGCTTAACAACTAGTCGGTCAGATCCCCTCGGAGAGGTAATCCTCCATAAAGGCTGTGTGTTGTCTGACCCTTATCTGACCCAGGGTACCTGCAGAATAACCTCTATAATTAACCTATGAGACACCTAAGTCAAACAACTAATAAACCATTGTATAGACGATGCACAGACGAGAAGTCGTAAGTCAGGTCCACTGTATGGGCAGGGTAGCAAAGCCTGAAACCTTGAAAGTACCGCCTCTCATAGAGGTAAAGGCACTAGCAAGATCCCCAGATACGAATATATCCCCAGAAATATCTTTGACGCTAGGAAGGTATCGGGGGGATATCCCTTCAACTGACTTCGCGCGACCTCGTGATTAACTCCGGTGTGAGCGGAGCCTCCTGATCTTACCAATTATACAATGGATTTATCCACTCACTGACTCAGACACATATGTTGATTTAATTGCCTTGGAGAAATTTACTCACAAAATCCTATTCCAAGGCACTAAATCCTAATCTAGTTTGTGCACTCTAGAAAATAAATTCGTGACTATTCAATTTTAAATTATAGCGTTAATTTTGATAGCCATGATTACTCAAAAATGTATGGTAGTGAAACTCATAGTGTTATGACTCTGCAAGAAAATTAAATATGAAAATAATTCAAAGTCCTAACTTTAACTTTCAATGAATGATATGCTTCTAAAAACCAATGCAATTTTCAAATTCAACTCTTCAATTCTGAAGTAAAATGCAATCTTTCACTATATGCACTAAGCTAATAAAAAAGACTCCAAAAGACAAAAATGCCAAACAATGCAAAATGCCTACTTTTTTTGTATTTTCAATATAAGAAAACTGAAAATGCATGGACTGAAAAGCAACTTGATATATAACCCTACTGTGTATAAAAATAGATAAATCAAGCAAGATACCATGCAACAAAACACCCAGCCCAACGTACAAGGACAATAAAAAATGAAAAGATGGTGAGAAAGACTCCGCCTAGAAATTCAACCAAAAGAGGGTTTCTTGTCATCCCACAAGTACTCAACAGGCACTACAGAGTCCTAAGAAGAATCAACAAACATCAAATGCCATCCAACAACCACTAGACCCAACAAACAAGCAAGGCAACCTGATGTACACGACTGTTCAGGGAAACATAGCATATATACACATCTTGCAGTGAGACAACAAGCGTATGTATGTGACTGTCAAGGCAATAGGCGCGTATATGCTTCAAAACAAGGCCAGGCAAGGGAGAAAGGCTGAAAACTCAGACCTAGAGTGAACAGGAACTATCAAGCAATGATACGACAAGAACCACAATAGAAACGAGAGCAATCTAAGGAGAAAATACTCCAAACCCTAAGAAAGAAGATTGAATCCCCAGTATGGTCACCAATTCTGTTACGAGGAAAATCTCTCTATGGCTAGGGTAAACCACAACAGACGGAAATGACTGCAGAAACCAACTCTATCCCAGAAACATGCTATATAAACCAACATGCAAGCGAGATAAGAAGGAGGCCTACCTCGTCCAGATGTTCGATGAAGTCCACCGTTGAGCACTTGAACCCAAAGCTATATACCTGCAACTAGTTCTCAACAAACAAGCAATGCAAGCATATGGTGATAATGTAAAAGGTTATCACATTAGATAGCATAATCCATTAATAATCATAACAAATACACCCATGGATAATAACTCATATATTTGCAAGATATCAATTGGACGGGAAATGAGTATTTCTATTAATAAATGATCAGCAAAAGTGAAAATATTACAGACTTCCATGTCGGCACTGTTCAGAACCGAGAAACTAAGTTCCTTCCAACTGGGCCTCCACCACTTCAATCCTCCACCAAAGGCAAGCTCATAGAAGGGAGACAATGGGTTTCTCCATCAATAAGGGAAGAGCTTGGGGGCTGAACACTGTGTTCAGACTTACAGGACAAAGGGATGCAGACTCAATATGAAGTAATAATTTCCCCATAGTAAGTTTGCTCTCAAAGTTGAATTCTTTCTTCTTTTCCATAGCTCATAATTGGCCCATTTATAGCCTTCAAAATGGAACTGAAGGGCTGAGTCAGAACGTTTCCAGTATATGGAAGGCCAAGGATCAAATCTCCCGTCGTGACATGGAAACCCGACATTTAATTTCATTTTCTGGCACAAATCCCGATGTACGCAGTCTGTAGTGGAGCAGCCTACGTATACGCATGCCGTATAGTGTGCAAGATGCGTATATGTGGAAAAATATTAATTTTTGTCTCTGGATTTTATCAACAGGGAAGATAAGTCTACATAGGGAAATGGAATAAGGCCCTCTGTGCAAGATTGCATAGGTTGAGAGAAATCTTGCTATAACAATTTTAAGGCTTCTTTTGATAATTGATCAGCAAGACTGTTAAGTTCCCTATAAATGTGTTTTTCTTCAAACCATTCCAGTTTTGATTTTTCATTCTTGATTTCATCAATGATAGCTTCAAGGTGTGGGGATGCCACTTCCAATTTCTGATTTATCCAGTCTATGACCATTCTTGAATCACCAAATACCTGTAATTTCTTAATGTTATAGAAATTTGTATCATGGAAAAGGGCCCAAAGTGTTGCGAATTCCCCCTTCGAATTTGTACCTCTTCCAGTAGAAAACCTTATATGATAGAAATGATGTTGATTTGCGTAAAGCACAACACCAACTCAAACCATGGTTGGTTGGCCTTGACTCACCTCGTCAAAGAAGCCCTAAGGCACATCAATGAGCAGAGGAGGCATGATGGGGATCCTTTATTTTTTAGGCTTCAGATTTAACTTAAAGTGTTTGATCAATGATTCAACAACCCCAACTACCACTTCTACTGGAACTATCTTATCCTGAAAAATAGCGCAATTTCATGCCCACTAGTTAGTGTTAACCAAGCACGCGGGGAGAGACAGGTAGGCCTTGACAGATTTGTCATTGGCCCATTCCTATACACATTCCAACAAAATTTATTTGTTCCAATTGGAAATTAGGGGTTTGAAAGATTATATAGCCAGGGACCAGACTTGTCATGCAAAGGCACAACAGATAAAAATATAGAAAATAATTTCTTCTACCTATTTACACAACGCAGACAAACTAGGATTAATCCATCCTTGCTTAATTCCAACTTCCCATGTAAGGAGTTTATTTGAAACAACTAACCATAGTGCAAGATTTTGTTTCAGGGGGCTTGGAATTTTCCATATATAGCCCCACCACCATTCTTCCTGAATATTGTGTGAGGCCTCGATTGTTGATTAATAGCCCAAATTTTCCATGAAGACCCCCGATGTCTAGATTTTGGACCAAATTAATTAGTCCTCAAAATCATCATTTAAATTGGTCATGGCATAAAGCAATAAGGCAACATATATTTTCCATTCTAGTGCCTCATGATCATTCATACCATTTGCTCGAGAGGACCACCAGCTCCTGAAACCCAAATTTGGGGCATCGCGGATATATGTGTCTACTAGATAGAAGATACCCGCTTGATGCATATATACTAATAGATTGTTTGAGATCCTGTAATCATTACCTGTCCCGACCCATGTGTCCAATCCAATTCTTATGTTTTTTCCGTCTTCCTGGGGCATCTGATCCATTCTATCATTGATTTTCCTCTGAAATATTTCCCTTTCATCGCCTTTCCCCAAAGAGATCGACTATTCAACAAACACCACATACTTTTGGCTTCTAGGTATCGTGTAAATAGTAGGAGATTGTTAAGTCCCCAACCACCCAAACTCTTTGGCCTTGCAATAGTGGACCACTTCACCAAAGGGACACCATTTGATGTTCGACTTCCCGACCATAGAAACTTGAAGCATAATTTCCTAATCTTAGTCAAAATACTCTTTGGAATGGAAAAGATCAAAGCCCAATATACATGTATTGCCTCCAAAACTGACTTGATTAATAGCATACATCCGCCTCTAGAAAACAATCTATTTACCTAAACAAATAATCTCACTTCGATCTTTTTTATTGTCCAATTCCAATCCACTGCTCGGTATGAATTTGGTCTCAAGTGAAAACAAAGATATTTAAATCCCTCCTCCAGATCCATTACATAGAAAGAGAGCGTCCCTGCCAAATAATTCTTAACTGATGTGGAAAGGTTTGTCATGAATATCAGAGTTTTTTCCACATGAATTCTCATTCTAGTCACTAGTTCAAACCTTTCTATGATGCGTTTCAACGCCGAAATGTATGGATTCAAACCAAATATAAAAACACAGATATCATCGACAAATAAGAGATGTGTAATGCAGACCTGGTTGGATTTTTTTATACCTTTGATATCCCCTGTCGCGACACCTATATGGATCAATTTGCTTGAATTTTCTGCCACAAGGAGGAACAAAAGAGGGGATATGGTGCATCCCTGTCGAAGGCCACATGATGCTTTGAAGAAAGTGGAAGGATTGCCATTAATCAACCTTTGTATTCATCCCCAGTTGTAAAAGACACAACCTCAAAAAATTCCAGCTGACTCGATCATATGTCTTTGACAGATCAATCTTCAAGGCGATGGCTGGAGTTTTTTGAATCCTTATCGAGTGGAGTATTTATTGTGCCAGATAAGCAATGTCATGTGTCTGTTGATTTTGAAGGAAACTAAACTCTTCTTCTGAAATGATATTGCTGAAATAGGTTTCAATATGATAGCAATAATATTAGTGATCAACTTGTAAATTACATTAAAACATGAGATGGGTCTATAGTCATTAAAGGATGTCGACTTTTGTTTCTTAGGAATCATAAATATGAATGTTGAGTTGATCATTCCATGCATGCAACTTTTGGTCTGGGATCCCCTCACCACCTTCAAAATGTCAAATTTCAAAAATTCATAGAACCCTACTTAAAACTCCATTGTAAACCCGTCTAGCCCAAGATTTTTTCCTTTCTCCATGGAAGACATAACGCCTAAGATCTCTGATTCAGATACCTCTTCAGTTATTACTTCGTTCATTTCCTGTGTAAACGTCCCGGGGAAAAGGTTTAGCGTATCTACAGTTTCGAATATTGGATAACCTTGTGGTTCTATGAATAAAATTTTGAAATGTTGGACTCTGCATTTTCCTTGTCTTCGAAGGATCTCGCCAAGGATCCGCAATTTCCCAAATCGTGTTGTTATTCTTTTTGAAATTTGCAAACTGGTGGAATTATTTTGTGTTTGTGTCACCTTCTTGTATCCAAATGACACGACTTTTTTGTCGCCATAGTTCTTCCTCCCGCGCCAGGAGCTCTCGCTTTTGGATTTCCAGAGACATCAACTTTTCCAGAATCTTCGCTGTAAAAACACCTGACACATTGGATGAGAAAATTTCTACGAACCAGCCCCGAATGGGAATATGAAAGACCAGGATGTAACCTATAGAAGGTACCCAATGTTTCTCCATCCAGGATCGAATCGAACTCAAACCGAGGATTTTCCTTGTGAATCTGCCAACCATCGCTCTGTCTATCATCATCGGAATTTCATTTAGAGCGATGTCCTCCCCAACTACAATCCTCGGTGCTCTCCTAGCCTTGATTCCCCTGCGACTTGTTGTAGCTTGGTTCGAAGCAGAGTTGGGAGGTGTTTTTGTGACAGGTTCTAAATCATTGTCAAGACAATTTGCTGGCGCATCGCTCTGGATATTGATTTCATTAACATTGATCGTCGTCACCTTTTTTTACTGAGGAGTTCACATCATCTAGAGGAGGATCTAACGGTCCAGATCATTTTTGTATAAATTCCAATTCTAAAGTGAAAATGTTGTATAGGATGCGCCAGGTTCATAATCAACCTCGTCTATCTCCATAACTGGGAGTTCACGCGAGGAGAGCCAACAATGCCACTACAGCTCCAATCACCAGAAATTAGTAACAGGAAGATGAGGTGGCGAGAGGCCCGAGATCATAAGCCAATGATAAGAACCTGCAGAAAAGAATATATCATGGATTGAAAAAACCAACATTTAAGGGCGCACAGATCGAAGAGGTATGGAAATGTCTACCTAGAAAACGAGTGAAAAAAACCGTCGGAGGAAGGAGAATGACGATTTTCGACCAGACGAAAAAGACCCCAGAAAAATACCAATACTTAGAAACATATGGGTGTGCCTATGTATAGTTGTTGTGGCGACGCAAAAACCCTAACGAACCCGGATCTGTGACCCTCCCTACACACATATATATAGATAAAATTGATTTCATATCTTATAATTTATATTAAATATCTCACATGTGGTAAAATTTATTATAACCTAATAACTTAGTGTTTAGGTTAGAATTCATTCTAAATATTTTAGAAAATTGTAAAATTTATTATATATATTTTTATTTTTATTTTCTTTCTTTCGGAAAAAAGCTTAATTTTATTTTAATAAAGAAGAAAATTATATTCTGCAGATGCACCTTGTAATACCCCAAGGAGTCGAGTTGTAATTATGAATGTAATGATGTTTATAGGCTAGTGAACCAAGTATTTATAAGCTGGTAGGCTTATGTGTTGATTAGGCTGGGAGCCTAGATGTTAAAGGACAGGAGGTTGTTTTGCACATGTAAATATCCATATTATTAATATAACAACATCGCTAAGTGTAGACCGACCACAAAGAAAGATTATGGGCGACTTAACTCCACTAGGTAGGGAAAGGGATGGGGCTACGAGTCTAGGAAAGAAGGGCTAAGCTTAAGAGCTAATAAAATAATATATTATTATTCTAAAAGTTGTAAAGAGGATATTAATTTATCCTAAGTTCCTTTAGGGAGAGGAACGAGTTCCAAGTGGGGGGAACGTGCTCCTGGAGGGAGCCAAGTGTCATCCAAAACCCATGCAAAATTATGGGGGGGCATCCCCACGACTCTGGGCATTCTAACCATTCTTACTGTTCATACACTCTCACCATTCAGAGGATTCTCACCGTTCAGACTAGGATCACCATTCGTTACCTTGATTGACCAATGTACCCATCAAGCACATAGTAACAATGGAATGCCATTATGGAATTCCTGAAACACCCCGAACCTCTGTGACCAACCCGAATTGATACCCTCGTTGTACCTATACCTGTGGGTTGTCTGTGTATTGTCATGTCAGTATCGTTCCCCACATCTAGTTTATGTTGCTGCCATCACCGTGCCCGTGTGTTGAGAAGCGAGAGTGAAGAAGCAGGTTGTTAGACTTGTGAGAAACTCTCTCCAGGTGAGAGAGTGTGTTAAGGAAGTGAGCTCTCCTGGACGAAGTCCAACAACAACTACATAGCTCTGAGAATTCCTGATCCAGCTTGTTGTTGAAGCCCTGGAAAGGGAGGTGTAGCAATCGATGGACTGTGTGACAGTGAACGTGTACACTCCAGGGGTGGGACATGCATGTGGGTGTAACTGGTTCCTTGGAGGAAATATTTCCTGTTGTACTGTGCAACTTCCTGTTGTCCCTGCCTAGCCTAGGAATCCCTTTCCCGGTGGAGTTTAGTCTCAGCTCAGGGGTGACCCACTGCTGAGAGTGAGGAGCAACATGGTCTAAGGCTGGGAGGTTCATGGAAGGTTTGCATGCAGTTGGTGTACTTCAATTAAAAGATAAGTATCATTTCCAAGTTTGGTTATATGTTGTGTATTTATATATGTTGTTATATTTCTGGGTTTTGTCTGTGATTACTACATGTATGCTTTTACTCTTATTTCTGCTTTATGCTATGTGATATTAGAACTTAAGTCATATGTTAAATTTGTATGTGTTATTGTCGCTTCCGCAAGAATATGTATATATAGAATGTTTATTTTTGGTTAAAATTGCATTAGATATATATATGTGTATACTCGAGCATGAGTGTTATCTGAAGTAGAATGGCCTGACATGGGTTTGCCGGGGATGTCACAAATTGGTATCAGAGAAGAAAGATGTTTACTCTGTGACGTTGCCCAACCTGGGTGGCTGGCGGCGTTACAAATTGGTATCAGAGCCAAGGTTTTGACACTGAGCTTGGATGGGCCATGGTAGTGGTTAATGAAACAAAGATTTCAGAGTGAATTGTTGTCGAAAGGGACAAAATATGAAGTTCAAAGCATCCCTGAGTGTCAAGAAGGCACCGTGTGAACACTTGGACTATGTTCAGAAGCTCAGGAAGTATAGCGGTTAAAGAAAACCTACAAAGGAAGGAAGCCACAACAACCATTGTGTTGGGCCGCGAGGTTTGAATTTGGGTCGTAGGGTCTATTCGAGAGAAGGCAGACCCTTCACAGACGTCAGATTTAGAAAAGGTGCACGAAAGTTAACCCCTAAGTACTTCGGACTTCGCGACTTCGATGAAGTTTATGTGTGATAGAGAAGAAGGGGCCGAAGCTTGAAGTTTCGAAGTTTCAGGGTGGATCTACATCGTAGATATGGGGAGAAGTGCTTGACCATTGGATCGAACAAGGATAGATCAGAGTCGTTAGATTAAGTCGAGAGCAGAACGTAAGGCACAACAATGAAAAAGAGATTGCAACCGTCAGATCTGCGCGCATGTGATTGTGAGTTGTAGATCTCACAACAGTTCGGGAGTTTGGTGTTCGAGAGAAATAAAGTTTGCTAAGGCGCAAACTCCTGAAGTCCCGAAGTTCAGAGTTAATCCAGACCGTTCATAAAAAAGGGGCATGTATCGACATATTGGATTATTCGAGAGTTTGGCGTTCGGGAGAAACAAAGTGTGTGAAGGCAAAAACTCTCGAAGTCCCGAAGTTTGGAGGTAATCCAGACCGTTCATCAAAAGGGGCACATGTCGGCAGATTGCCTTGTTCAGGAATTCAGCGTTTAGAAGAATTGTAGTGTGCTAGTGTGAAAAGTTCCGGAGCCCCGAAGCCAAAGAACATAAGTGGCATGACATGATGATGTCACCAATGGTGATGTGGACCCTTCCTACACATGCCACGTGCCACCACCTTAATTGTTGATAGTTGTACCATGTGGACCCCAGAAGGTAAAGTAGTTCAAAAGTTCGGAGTTCGGGATATTTGAGGAATGAAAGTGTAAAATCTTCTGAAGCCCGAAGTCCCGAAGTGAAATGGCCTGCTGACATCACCAGGGATGACGTGGACATATGGGATGTGTGTCACATGTCAGTGAGTTAAGAACCTTTGGAAGAATGAAATTCCAGTTAGAACGTGACACGTCTCACCCGTCTAATTGGGCCATGTGTCCGCTTCTAGTATTCTTCCACATGGCACTCCTCTCGAGCATGGGTAGTGGGGCCCCTGATGATACATAAAGTAGTTAAAACCTTGGTGAAGAATTTAACCAGACTGAGCCCATGATAACTTGACCCCAGTAGATGCATGGCGCAAGATCGTGAAGTCTGGAGACTTGGTACTTCAGAGGAAAGGTGTTACAGTGAGCTTTGAGTAGAGAAATCCTCGAAGTCCCGTAGTGCCGGAGTGACGTGACGTGAAGACGTCACTAGGGGTGACATGGAAGCATTCAAAGATTCGCGGTTCGGGATTTTTGGGGTGTGCTGTGAAATCCTTCGAAGTCCAGGAACCCCAAAGCTCCGAAGTCCCGTAGCCTGAAGACCCAAATCCCGGTGGGGCGGGGTTAATCTCGATCGTTGATCGGGAAATGACACTTGGAAACCGATGCAACAGTCCGAAGACTTGGCACTTTAGAAGGATTGAGAGTATGGACAGTGCGAAACTCCCGAAGCCCGGAGTTCCGTAGTAATTATCAGTCCTAGGTTGTTGGGAAGCCGTGGACCGTTGATCCACCCCATTTCGCGAGTTCGCTAATTCAGCACTCCGAGAGATTTGTTGTGATGTTCTTTGGAAACCGTCGAAGCTCAGAGTCCTGAAGCTCCTATCCACCATAGATCTTAACACAAAATGTAGACTGTAGATCCACTGTTCTTCGTGAATTCGCCAATTCATGGTTCTGTGATGTTTGTGATGTGAGGAAAGGGAAACCTCTGAAGCTCCGGAGCCCCAAAGTTTCAAAGCTCCGGAGCCCTGAAGTTTCAAGGCTCCAAATAAGCACCCAACTATTAGCACTTGGTCACAACCGCGGTCACATGCGAATTAATGGATGAAGGAAAAAGGGGGCTAGCGTCCGAAAGTGAATTGTAGAACAAAACAGGGCTCAGAGATAGAGATGTGGAGATTCTTGATCTACTAAAGACCTGCAAAAAATGAAGTCTGATATTCTTTTGTTGAATCAGATTGTTAAAGTTATTCTGGAGAATTATTAAGTCTAATAGTATGACAAAATTCGGTTGACTGCACATTTTGCAGAGTTAACAATTGATAGAGCTGAACTGAATTGTTCCATAGTGCAGAGAAATGGAGGAGTCACAGGACGCTTACACTCCAGAGAATGAAGTTAGAGGAATAGATGTCCATTTGGGAGTTGAAGGAACAAACTCCAATGGACATGGAGAAGAAATAGATAAAGACACGGGCATGATGAAAATGATTAAAAATTTGCAAAAAGATGTCCAAATTTACCAGGCAGATAACGAAAGGCTTAAGAGAGCCAAGGAGCAACATGAAGACTTCAATATGAAGTTAATACAGAGCCTGGAGAGAATTGAAAAGAAGTTGGATAAGGAGAGTGGCTCCAACAAATCAGGGAGCTACAGGTTCCCTGATGAGGAAAGAAGGTCAAGGAGTGGTAGCAGACATCACCAACACTCCCAAAAGCATTCCCATAAGAGAGTACACCGTAGCTCAATTCCATCCCCTGTCAGCAAACACAAGAGGTCTGGGGTGGATGAGTTGAAAAGATAAATGAATAAGATCAAACCTCCTACTTTTGATGGAGAGCACCAAAAGGATGAAGATGCCGAGACATGGCTGCTAGGCATGAGGAAGTACTTCCAATTGCAAAACTATTCTTCTCATGTAGAGGGAAGAATTTCCATCTACCAACTTAAGGGAAAAACATCCATATGGTGGGATCAACTGGTGCAAGTACAACGCCTCAAGGAGAAAAATGTGACTTGGAAGGAATTCAAGAAACATTTTGAAAAGAAGTACTTAGCCAAGAGATACTATGACAGGAAGATGAAAGAGTTCTTTGAACTTAAACTGGGCAACATGACTATAGATGAATATGAGAGGAGATTTCTAGAGTTGTTGAAATATGTCCCTTTCATTAAGGATGAGGCCGTCAATATCTAGAGATATCTGAGTGGGATGCCATCTCTCATCAGTGATAAAATCCAATATGATGATCCCAAGACTTTGGAAGAAACTATAAAGAGAGAAAAATGATTATATGATCAGCAAAAAGGAAAGCCTACTTTCCAAAAAGCTTGGGAAGACAAGAGGAAGTTTAAGAGGGAGCAGAGGCAAAAGGGGAACAAGCCACCATTTTTCAGAAATAGTCCTCAAGGACAACCGGTTTTGAGAGAGCCCGGGATGGCTGAAGGAGGTGGGCAAAGGCCAAGGAAGACACCTATGCAATGTTGGGGCTATAAAGAAGATCATAAGTATAGGGATTTCCCTCACAGAAAGGACAAGGTGAGAGTTGTTCACCACGTCCAGCAAGTAGAAACAATGGAGAACATGGGCAAAATAGTACCTAGGATCTATGTAGCCTTGGACAACAAGAAAGTTGAGTTTCAGTCGCACATGATTGAAGTCGAGGGTATGATCAATAACCATGCCTTTACTATTTTAATTGATTCGTGGGCTAGTCATATCTATATAGATCCTAAGGTAGTGGAAATATATCAATTACCAAGAAGCAAGCATGGGAAATCTTGGTTGGTGTAGCTGGCTACAGGAGCCAAGAGAAAGGTTGTTGAGTTGGTTAAATCATGTCTAGTGGGCATGAATGAGCTGAGTACCAAGGGAGATTTGAACATCTTTCCTTTGGGATCATATGATTGCCTAATTGGTATGGATTGGTTGGACCAACACCATGCCATATTAGACTATCATAACAAGGCATTCACTTGCTTGGATGAGGAAGGAAATCAGAGAGCAGTCCAAGGAATTCCCAGGGCAGTTACTGCTCGAGAAATCTCAGCAATGCAACTAAAGAAGTGTTAGAGGAAGGGCTGCCAAATATTTGCAGTGCATATGGAGGAAGAATCTAAGGATAAGGTGCCAAATTTGGAGGATCATGCAGTCCTGGAAGATTTTGAAGATGTGTTCAAGGAAGTACTAGGACTACCCCCAAAGAGAGATATTGATTTATCTATAAATTTAATGCTTGGAGCAGCTCCAATATCAAAGACTCCTTACAGAATGAGTACACCAGAACTGAAGGAAATGAAAATGTAGCTTGAAGAACTTTTAAAGAAGGGGTATATACGCCCAAGTGTGTCACCTTGGGGTGCCCCAATCTTGTTCATGAAAAAGAAAGATGGGACATTGATATTGTGCATCGATTTCAGACAGTTGAACAAAGTGACTATAAAGAACAAGTATCCTCTACCAAGGATTGATGATCTCTTCGATTAGTTGAAGGATGCAAGGATATTTTCAAAGATAGATCTCAGGTCAAGATAGCAGCAAGTAAGGCTTAAAGAGGAACACATCAACAAGACCGCCTTCAGGACAAGGTATGGTCATTATGA
This sequence comes from Picea engelmannii, assembly GCA_009831015.1. Classification (NCBI taxonomy): domain Eukaryota; kingdom Viridiplantae; phylum Streptophyta; class Pinopsida; order Pinales; family Pinaceae; genus Picea; species Picea engelmannii. Next base: position 211,838 of record ML786468.1, on the reverse strand, counting down.
GTTCACAGTGGTGCCATTTGTGTTATCAAATACACCAACTGTTTTCATGTGCTTAATGAATGACATTTTCCGAGAATATTTAGACAAGTTTGTCATCGTCTTTTTGGATGACATCCTTGTATATTCCAAGTCAGAAGAAGAACATGAGCATCATTTGAGGATGGTGTTGCAAGTGCTAAGAGAGCATCAACTGTATAACAAATTGAGCAAGTGCTCATTTTATCAAAACAAAATTCACTATTTGGGGCATATCATATCTGAAGAAGGGATAATAGTGGACCTTGAAAATATTGAGGCCTTTAGAGGGTGGAGAACACCTAAGAGTGTGACAGAAGTCAGATCCTTCATGGGTCTAGCTGGCTACTACAGAAGGTTCATTGCAGGGTTTTCGGGAATAGTTCATCCCATCACTTCCTTGCAAAGGAAGGGGAGGAAGTTTCAATGGACAATAGAATGTGAAATGAGCTTCCAACAATTGAAGCAACTGTTAAACAGTGCTCAAATTCTGAAGATTGTAGATCCGAATGAAGAATTCGTGGTTTGCACAGATGCATGCATGCAAAGAAAGAATGAGTGGAGTCCTCAGCCAGAATGGGTTTGTGATATGTTTTGAATCCAGGAAATTGAAAGAGCATGAAAGGCTCTATGCCACTCATGATCTGGAGTTGGCAGACATAGTGCACACTTTAAACAAATGGAGACACTACCTCATGGGAAGAAGGTTTGAGCTGAGAACAGACCATAATGCTCTGGAATATTTGTTTGACCAGCCTACTTTGAATACTAGCAGAGTAGATGGTTGGAATTCCTCTGTGAATATGACTTTGATATCAAACACATCAAGGGAAAGGAAAACAAAGTGGTCGATGCACTCAACAGGAGAGTGCATGAACTGCATACTACAACCATTAGCATGTTTCAGATGGATCTTAAAGGAAAAAATTCTGAGGCTGCAAAAGTTGATTTGCAGTACATGGAATTTGTAACTAAATTGCAACAAGGTAAAATGCAGCAAAAAGCTGGAGATTATGAATTGGGAATTGATGGAATTCTCTTGTACATAAACAAAGTTTATGTATTCTCCTAAATTGAGGAGTGCGATTTTAAAAGAGATGCATAATGTACCTTATGCGGGACACCCTGAATATCAGAAAATAGTAGCAACAGTCAAGAGCCATTACTATTGGCCAGGCATGAAGAAAGAAATTACAGAGTACATCGCCAGATGTATGGAGTGTCAAAGGGTCAAAGATGAGCATAGACACCCAACTGGGTTGCTACAACCATTACCCATCCCCGAGTGAAAGTGGGAAGTGGTGACAATGGATTTCATCACATGTTTACCCAGAACAAACAAGCAACATGATTCCATCATGGTGGTGGTGGATAAGCTTACGAAAGCTGCCCATTTTATTCCATTGAAGACTACTCACAAGGCATCTAATGTTGTTGATATTTATATGAGGGAAATAACATGTTTGCATGGTATTCCCAAGACAATTGTGTTTGACAGAGACCCAAAATTTACCTCGAAGTTTTGGAGAGGACTATTCAAGGGGCTCAGAACGAGCCTGAATTTCAACACAACTTATCATCCCGAGTCTGATGGATAAATAGAAAGAGTAAATCAAGTGATAGAAGATATGCTAAGAATGTATGTGATGGACAAACAATCCAGATGGGAGGACTACCTACACTTGGTAGATTTTGCTTACAACAATGGGTACCAAGCATCACTGAAGATGAGCCCATTTGAGACACTTTATGGAAGAAAGTGCAACACCCCAGCAAGCTGGGACAACCCAACTGATAGAGCAGTGGTTGGGCCAGAGTTTCTCAAGGAAATGGAAGAGAAAATGATGAATATTAAACATAATTTGAAGGCTTCCCAAGACAGGCAAAAAATCTATTCTGATAGTGGCAGAACCCACAAGGAATTTAAAGTGGGTGATCATGTTTTCTTGAAGGTGAAAGCCAACATAAATTCCCTGAAATTGGGAAAATGTTCCAAGTTGGCAGCCATATATTGTGGGTCATTTGAAAATCTAGAAAGGATTGGACCGGTAGCTTATATGCTTGCATTGCCTGCATGCATGACTATTCATAATGTATTTCATGTTTCCTTGCTCAAGAAATATATACCTGGTGCTAATCATGTGATTAATTGGAATGTGATTCAAGTGGAACAAGAAGGTGCTTTACAGGTGCACCCGGTGCGCATACTGAACCTAAAGGACAAACAACTCCGTAATCGATCCATAAGGCTTGTAAAGGTCCAGTGGACCTGGTACATACCTAAGGACACAAAGTGGGAGCATGAAGACGCTATGCGGGCAGAATACCGACATATTTTTGAAGATTTTGGAAATCTTGTTGATGTTGTGTAATTAAGTTGCACTGAGGACAATGAAAAAATAAGGGGAGGGGATTGTAATACCCCAAGGACGAGCCTTGGTTGTAATTATGAATGTAATGATGTTTATAGGTTGGTGAGCCAAGTATTTATAAGTTTGTAGGCTTATGTGTTTATTAGGTCGGGAGCCTAGATGTTAAACGCCAAGAGCCTGTTTTGTACATGTAAATATCCATATTATTAATATAACAACATCATTGCATGTAGATCGACCACGAAGAAAGAGTATGGGGGACTGAACTCCACTAGGCAGGGAAAGGGATGGGGCCGTGAGTCTAGGAAAGAAGGGCTAAGATTAGGAGCTAATAGAATAATATATTATTATTCTAAAAGTTGTAAAGAGGATATTAATTTATCCTAAGTTCCTTTAGGGATAGGAACGAGTTCCAAGTGGGGGGAACGTTATCTTGGAGGGAGCCAAGTGTCATCCAAAACCCATGCAGATTTATGGGGGGGGCATCCTCACGACTCTGGGCATTCTGACCATTCTCACCGTTCGGACACTCTCACCATTCGAAGGATTCTCACCATTCGGACCAGGCTCACCATCCATTACCTGGATTGACCAACGTACCCAGCAAGCACACAGTGACCGTGGAAGACCATTGTGGAATTCTTGAAACACCCCGAACCTCTGTGACAAGCCTAAATTCATACCCTCATTGTACCTGTACCCGCGAGTTTCCTGCATATTATCCTGTCAATATCGTTCCCCACGTCCGATTTCTGTTGCTGCCATCACCATGCCTGTGTGTTGAGAAGCGAGAGTGAAGAAGCAAGTTGTCATACATGTGAGAAAATCTCTCTAGGTGAGAGAGTGTGCTGAGGAAGTGAGCTCTCCTGGAGGAAGTCGAGTAGCAACTACATAACTCTGAGAATTCCTTATCCAACCTGTTGTTGAAGCCCTGGAAAGGGAGGTGCAGCAGCCGATGGATTGTGTGACAATGAAAATGTACACTCCTGGGGTGGGACAGACATGTGGGGAATGAGAGTCTGTGATTAGTGGGCATAAGTGGCTTCTTGGAGGAAATCCTTCATGTTGTACTGTGCAACTTCCTGTTGTCCCTGCCTAGCCTAGGAATCCCTTGCCTAGTGGAGTTTAGTCCCAGCTCGGGGGTGACCCACTGATGAGAGTGATGAGCAACGTGGTCTAAGGCTGGGAGGTTCGTGCAAGATTTGCACGCAGTTGGTGTACTTCAAGTTATAAATACACAACTTATAAGATTTATAAGATTTGGTTATMAAGTTATAAATCTTGCACGCAGTTTGGTTATAAGTTGTGTATTTATATATGTTGTTATATTTATGGCTATTGTCTGTGATTACTACATTTATGGTTTTACTATTATTTCTACTTTATGCTATGTGATAGCAGAACGTAAGTGATCTGTTAAATTTGTATGTGTTATTATCACTTCCACAAGAATATGTATATATAGAATGTTTATGTCTGGTTAAAATTGCATTAGATATATATAGGTGTATACTCAAGCATGAGTGTTATGTGAAGTAGCATGGCCCGACATGGGTTTTTCGGGGATGTCACAAATTGGTATCAGAGCAAAAAGATGTTTACTCCATGACGTTTCCCGACCTGGGTGGCTGGGGGCGTTACACACCTGAAAATGTGCATTTCTAGAGGAGCCAAGGAATGACTTGTACATATATATGTTCTCCATAAAATAAAGAAATAACTTATAATTTTCAGATTACAAAACAAGCTCGAGGCCATAAGTTTTACAAAATCAGGCCTCGGGCCATCTTCCATTTTTCGCATAACATAAAAGAATGATCCACATAAGACCCTGTATCAGAGACAAAGCATATATCCTGGTCTAAATGTCTCTTGTCGAGGAGCGCCATAAAATGTAGTCTTTGCAAAAAAATCCCCTCAACAAAATCCCAAAGCATATATCCTAGTCAAAAAGTTTCCTGTCGAGGAGCGCCATAAAGTGTAATCTTTGCAAATAAACCCCTCAACAAAAGCCGAGACTCCTAGTGGAGAGGGGGATACATAAAAGGCCGATGGTAGAACTCATAAAATGTGCCATTATCTTCTTCTCTAATCATCCATTTCCTTGGAGCCAAGCCGAGTCTTTCTTTGGATAGTTGATCTGCCTATTCATTCCTTTCCCTGTATAGATGATGAATTTCAAAATCATCAAAAGTGTTCAAAATTATTTTCACTTCCTTGAGGATGGGTCTCAACAGAATGTTTTGACATCTGGCATGGTTTTGTACCCATCTGACTACTGATTGGGAATCCCCAAATATCTGAAGAGAAGTAATTAGTTTTTATTTGGCAAAGAGTAAAAGCAGTTTCAAGGCCATCAACTCTGCATAATTGTTGGATTCTGAGCCAAAACCCATTTTAATATTAAACCTCATGTTTTTATAAATGTGTAAATTCGCACCCCCCATAAATTTGGTTCCTATTCTGGGATGCTCCATCGAAAAAGGCCCATGGCCTGTGGGTGTCCACTCTTTCTGCTCTCACTTCTATTTTTTTCTGACTTTCCTTTTCCCGAGGATAGTGATCCAAGATATATAAGGCTTGGGCTGCTATTGATTCACCTGGGATATCTTGATTCCTGAAAATTATTGAGTTTCTTGCTAACTAGATGCCCCAACATACCATCGGAGGTAGAGTTTTCAAAATATTGTATTGTGGGTGTGTGCACCATGACCTCCAGGCTTCCTCTGTTTGAACGCCCTCCCAAGGGATATCCATTCCTTTTGTTTGAGAGATGTCTTGCCATATCACTTTGACTAAAGGATAGAGAAGGAAGAGGTGTTCATGTGTCTCCTCTGTCGCCTTAGAAAGAGGGCATCTATCGGGGCCTTCAAAGTTTCTTTTTTGTAGAAGGTCCCATGTTGGGACTCTTTTTGCTAACAAGAATCACATGAATAGTTTTGATTTTGGGGGAAAATTAAGCTTCCACACTCCTTTCCACCGCCAAGTCATCTCCCTTTGGAGGATATCCATATTTAAATGAATCTATCCTCCCTTTGGGGAATATATGCCAAATGGGTCTGTAGTCCATATCAATTCATCCTCTTTGTCAACTAATCTTATGTGTGCATGTCTTTAAGCTCTTATGTGTTCATGTCTTTAAGCTCAATTTCCCCTGATTCTATCCCCAATTGATGAAGCAATTTCCATTCCTGTGACCAAATTGAAGTAATATCTGAATCCCCAATTTGGTTCAAATGGTGGAATCCTTTGTCATGGAGACTTTGGATTAGATTTGCTGGAAGAATGTGTGTACCTCTGCTTCTAGGCCAATGATCCAAGCCAATGAAAACTTGGGTTCCCCTTCCTAATCTCCATGCCAAATTGTCTCCTACGACATCATAGGAAGAGACAAGTGCTTTCCAGATAATACAAGTCGTAGACAATGTTTTGACAGGGTTCCTTAACCAATCCAATAGAGACGAGGGTCGTATATATTTCTGAGTGACCACCCGAGTCTAGAGACTATATGTGGAAATTAGTCTCCAGGTTGATTTTGCTACAAATTCTTTTGAGAAGAGAAAAATGTTCTTCAGTCCCTAGCCTCCTAGTCCTTTAGGAATGACAACCGTAGACCATTTAACCTAAGGGATCATTTATTTGTCATGATTCCCCTCCCAAAGGAATTTTGAGCAAATTCTCCCAATTTTTTCAATATGCCTTTGGAAATCCATGCAAGAGACATCCAAAAGACTGGAATTGCTTCCAAGACCGATTTGACAAGGAATAACATTCCTTCCCTGGATAACCATTTAAGGCTCCAAGCATGAAGCCTTTTTCCCAATTTTCCTATCAACCACATCCAATCCGCTTTTCTGTAGCAAGTAGGTTTTAGGTGGAAACCTAAATATTTTATTCCTTCATCAATCCCTTTTGTAGTAAAGGGGAAAAAATCCTTCTAAGCCTCTAGCTCTTCATCTTCTAGATACTGGTAGATGATCATAGGCTTTCCTTCATTTATCATCATTCTTGTAGGTTTACTGAACAAATTTAAAATAGCATAAAGCACCCCTTCTTCCCTTCTCGATCCATTGCAAAAGACAATTACATCATCTACAAAAATAAGGTGGTTAATTCTTAGAGTTGAGGAGATCGCAATACCTTCAAAGTTTATGTTTGGTTTTTCCATGGAAATAACCCTGCTTAACCCTTCAACCACTAGTAGGAAAGGGAGGGGGGATAAAGGTAACCCCTGCCTTAAACCTCGCTCTGATTGAAAGAAAGGGCAAGCTTATCCATTAATTAAAACTACAAAAGATGAAAATGAAATGCAACTCATCACCCGTCTAATGAACCCTATATAAAATCCCAAATGAGTTAAAAGCATTCAAATGTAGAGCCAATTGACTCTGTCAAAATATTTTGATAGGTCGATCTTTAGAACTTCCCCTTTCAACTTCTTTATCTTGATGGAGTGCAGGCCTTCTTGAGCCACTCCTATGGATTCATGAATTTGACAACCTTCTAGGAACCCTAATTTCTCTTTGGAGACACATACAGATAAAACCTTTTTGATTTTGTGTGAAATCACCTTTGCCACTATTTTGTATATAGAATTACATAGAGATATTGGCCTAAAATCATCAAGATGTTTAGGGTTGTTGACCTTCAGAATAAGGGATATGAAGGTCGCATTTAAAGGATCATGGATATGCCCATTTCTACGGATCTCTTCAACCACAACAAGTAAATCTTTACTGATGATGTCAAAAAAGTCCAAATAGAACTCCACACTCCAACCATCTGGACCTGGGATTTTGCCTTTAGCTCAACTTCAGTTACTTATTCCATTAATTTTAGGTTGTCTTCCTCTTCCACAAATCTAGGGAAGTATAGAGCAATTTTTATTATCTCCGCTAGATTTGTTCTACTCGACTCCTTGAATATGTTATGAAAATGTGACTTCCCCTGCTAGGCAAGATCTTGAAAAGAGGAGACCTCACGTCCCAAGGTGTCTTGAAAACTCCATATGGTGTTTCTGACCTTTCGTCCTTTTGTAAAAGCCTGAAAAATATTTGTGTTTTCATCCCCACTATTTAACCACGTTGCTCTTCTTTTTTGTCTCAAGACTTCCTCTTGATCCCTAGGATTTTTATTTTTCTCTTCTCAAGTTCCTGATATGATGCCTTTGATTTGGGAGATGAAAAAGCTTCCCCTTCTGAGTCATGGAAAGCTTGGAGGGCTTCCTAAATTTCTTTGAAGTCCCTTTCATCTATGTCCTTCTTTTATTTTGCCCATTTGATGACCTCTTGTTTAATTCTTTTGAGGTTGTTTGCAAAATGAACTCCCACAATTATTTGTCCTTCCCCCTGCCATTGAACCCAAGAGTTTTTAACATGGGTTTGAAAGATTTCCTTTGATTCCCAACTCACATTATATTTAAAATGACTAGGGGGTTTAGCCGGACCGACTGAGATTTCAAGAAAAATCGGGGAGTGATCAGAGTCTCCCCCAATCCCTATCCACTGTATGAAGCTGTTGGGACAAAAGGGCATCTGCTACCAAAAACTTGTCTAGTATTTTTGGAATTCGATCTTCCCCTGTTCTTTTGTTTCTCCATGTTACATTAAGATTTACTAGGGATAAATCTGAAATGCCATCTTCTGAAAAGAGTTGTTGAAAAAAATCGGACAAGGTATCAATTCTGGCTCTTGGTCCCCAAACTTCTACTGCCCCGGTAGAGAAATTTAAATCTCCCCCCATAATCAGATTATCTTTTTTGAAAATAGATCTTTTAGCAAGACTCTTCCAGAAAAGGACTCTATCCTAGTAGGGGCCATAAATATTCAGTAAAGTAAAGATTCATCCCAGCTCCACATGTACCACTTTGGCTCCTAAACAAGAGTCCCATCCCTAGGAGATTTTAATTTTACTTTTAATTTTCACTTTATTCCATCCTATGGCTACTTCACTCGATCTGCCAATAGCATCAATCCATGTAAATCCCCAATTGGGGAAGAGGGACTCCAGACTCCTTGTGACAACTTCACAATCCCCCAACGTTTCTTGTAGAAAAATAACTTCTAGTTGATGTAGCGACACCAAATTTCCGAGGGAAACTTTTTTATGAGGTCCTACCACACCTCTGCAGTTTAGGTAGATGATCTTCATGGGGAAACCACTGACTGGGGTTTCCTTTCTCTAATTTCCCCAATGATGGATTGTTGTTTTCCAGCTGCTACATATTCCTTTGCCTTATTCCATGCTTTTGAAAGGAAGGATTTCCACCCCCTTCCCTTTGTTTCACATGAATCCCCTAGGTTTAGGCCCAAACCATAATGAGAGGTTGAGGATGAACCAACGATCTTCATGTTTCGAAGGTTATACACAATGGATCTTTATTAATAGTTCGAGGAAGTCTCAGAATCCCTAGACAAGGGGTGGGGGGAAGTAGGTTCTTGGAAGGAGAACTCCTTTTCAATGGAAATAAGAGGTGAAGGCGGTCGACCTTATGAATCTTCCATGATTTTGACAATTGAGGGAGACCCTTCAACAATAGGAGGAAGAGCTGGTGTGAGGGGTTGGGTTACCAACTCAGTGCCAAGAGGGGTCTGATTCTGAAGATATCCTTCCCAGTCTTTTCCCAAAAGAGAAACAGAGTTAATTAGAAAATTAATTGGCTGAGAGGGAAGAAACGACGTACCACAACTAGAGAAATATCGAATAGGATTCTCATCGAGACATTGAAGGGAATTCAAGGGGTTTGAAGCATCGAACGAACTTTGAACTAGAGCCCCTTAGCTTCCTTCATTAGTTATCAAACTTTTGTAGTCTTCTTCCTTGTGTGGCATTTTGTGAGACCCAGACATTTCTCTTAGGATCCTCGATGCCAAACTAGACTGAGCCCTTTATAAGCGATATGCATCTTCTATAAAGGTGGCCCGCATTCGACTTGATTTTTTCCCTTAGGTTTGAAAGGAAGATGGCACTGACTTACCACATGCCCTTGTTTATGGCATCTCCTGCACCTGAATGGCACCCCTTCATAGTCCAGTTTTTGCTTGAAGGATTTGCCTCTCAGAGCTAGTTCTATATCCTCCACCATACCTTCCCTTAAGTTGATATGAACCAAAATACGAGCCACCGCATACTCATCCGTGGCCAGGAATGACCAATCCACTTCCAAGAAATTTCTGAGAGTGTTACCAATGAGCATGGAGATTTATTTCGACCAGAACTCTAAGGGAAGGCAAGGGAGTCGAACCCAAATTGGAATTACATCCAATATTTCCTAACCCACATCAAACATGGGTGTCTAAAGCTTAAAGAAGGTTGGATTAGAATCCACACTCCAGGGAGACCAGAACACCTAGTTTGCATCTTTTGCTTTCAAGAATTTAGAAACAAACTAGCCCCTTGCTAGAAATTTGACCGCCGGAACATAGCCTAAAGTCTTTTCCATGACGTAACTTCCCACTCCTTCAAGGTTTTGACGCTAAATCTTCTTCCCCTCGCATTCCCGACAACTACCAATGCCGAAAAATCCATCACATAGGCCATTTCAACGTCTTCTCCTAGAACCAACCTAGATTGGTTCATCTTAGGATTCAGATTTTTGGCCTTCTTCCTTTTAGGGAGTTTTGAGATTCCTTGGGAGGCCAGTTGGGAAGGACCCCTTGTGGAAAGGGGAAATTCTGATGTCTGAGGGAAACTGCCTGAGACCCTTCCAATGCCTAGCTGAAAAAGGGATTATGTGTGAACCAAGAGAGAGTCAGTAAATTCAGTAGCCAGTAAAGGGTCTGAAGCACACCAAGACTGCGGAACTAGGGTTTCTAGAATTCTGAGAGCGAGGTGTTATGCTAAAGGAAAATCCTGAAATAACACTTGTTCATGGCTACCTTCATGCTGAGGAAAAGCGCATCCCTTTTCCCTAGTTTCCCTAAATTCCACATTTTGCTTGTCGGGAGAGAGTCTGCCCACGATGAAAACAGGTAAGAATGAAGGAGACCTTCTCCAAATGGCACCAAGTTCTCACAAAAACTAAGGAAATATGTTTCCCTCCCCACTTCTTGTGAAAGAGGATGTCTTACAGGCCCCGCATAAAAAGAAGTGCCTTCCCCCGCCGACAACCTGGCATCACCAAACAAACCCATCACTCTGTCAAAGCTCGAAGAAAATGCGGGGTAAACATAAGCTTGCATGACCGCCAGCTGGCAATTCCCAAATCTCCTCTCCCTCTGAAGGGTCCATCGTGTAGTCCAACGAGTCTTCTTCCTGCCAACTGCTAGCATTATCCCTCGTCCGCCCTCAACCGGTCATTTGTAACTTGCCTTTCATTGATATCATTATCCTCTGAGCCGAGTCGTTAGAAAAGGGGAAGCAGGGAACTGAAAAAAGGGCTTGGAAAAACAGGAAGACCAGAGAAAGGGAGTGGGAGTCAGAAAAAGGGATGCAAAAATGGATGGGTAGAGGGAGAGGGCATGCGAGCCTAGCTCCCCTTAATGGCATGCAACCATATGCACATGCTCAACAAACAAGAAAATCATAGACCCATACCCATTTCTAGAAATGAGGCTATCAATGTATGATGCAATCCAGTTAATACAATTTATTATAATTTATATTAAATATTTTTAAAAATAATGAATCTCATTATAACTTAATAACTTAGTTGTTTATTTATAATAAAGACAATTATCACTAACTAATTATAATAAGGACAATTATTGTTAACTAATTATTAATTGTATTATCGATTGCTATTTGGTCTTATTCTTTCTTTGACTTTATAACCATATAATTTTGGTTTTATTTTTCCTTTCAACTTGATGAATATAAAATTTTATAAAATAAAAAATCTAATTAAAGAGTTAAAAATAAAAAGTTATGTAATAAAAAGACGCTGATAGAGGACTTAAAATTTTTATGAATGTAAAATTTTATTAGAAAAAAAATAAAATTTTATAAAGTAAAAATATAAAACATTATGGATTAAAAAGATGCTAAATGAAACTTGGTATTGTATCACAATTAATTCCAAGACTCATAAAATAACATTTTTTTGGTGAAAATGTAAAAAAAGTTGCTATGTAGTAATCGTGACCACGATGGAGGAGTAATGTGTACACAAATCACAAATGTATTTGAATTAATATTAAATATTTGTTTTCAAACGCTCAAGAGATATGGTAAAGTAGCCATTGTATAAATGTGATAATTGCAATTGTATTTGAAAATGTTCTAAACCAAAAAATTTATTACGTCGAAAGGCGTACACCTATTGACAATGGGTACAATTAATCACCTTTTAATCTAAAATTCTAATCTTATGGCTAACAATTGAAGATGCTGGCATATTCTTAGTCGTACTCTCTAATCAATGGATGAAATTTAATGCTCATAAMTTCYTTGCATTTCTGAATRCTTCCRTTACCTTGTTTACTTTTTCACATTTACTTAATATGATTAAGAAATTACTTCTCTAACCATTGATTGACAGGTTAACTGATTAAGAAAAAATAATATGTATAAAACTTTGCATTGCCACATTCCTTGAGATTAAGCGTTTGTAGCTGGACGCAGTGGTAGCTACGGGCTGGACGCAGTGGAAGCTGGGTGTCGTTTCAACTAGCACGACGACGTTTCAGTGGCCGATACCTTTCGGCGTTTTCCAGCCGCGAGTCGGCTGTGCTATTTATAACATAGACAAATGGTATGCAATGGTATGCAGTTGTATTTGAAGATATTCTGAATCGAAAGATTATTATAAATAAATGTCATCATTTTATCAATGGTAGATATTGTAGAGTCAATGTATAACCGTGATAATTGCAAGTGTATATGAAGATACTCCGAACCCAAAAATTATTGTAACAAACAAAATGACATTATTTCATCAATGGTCAATAATGAATTATATCAACTAGTAAAATTATGATAATTTGGGAAAAATGCAATGCGACAGAAATCGTGACTAGTTGTCACGCAACTTTAAATTTTCAATACATGGATCCATTTTTATGGCTGCAAAGCATGGAGAAAGAATGCTCATTTTATTCTTATGTGACACATTCCACGTGAAACAATATAGAAGCCACACAAAATTTATCATCATTGTAACCACAATGTTGTAGGAAAAAACAAGACCTATATCTAATATACCAAAAAAATTCAAGATCCATATCACATATACGAGAAAAAAATCAAGATCTATATCACATATACCATGGATTTATAAGTAGAGACTTAAAAAACGAATGCAGGTATATTGCGAATAGTGGAAATAGTGTCTATAATATAGAACTGTATATACCATATAACTAATAAATCTCGCTCGCTCGCTATCACTCTATGTCTTTATGATAGGTTCAATAATGAATCTGAATGTAATCACCAGAGGGAAAAAAGAATATTATACTACTAGTAATGATAACAATAATACTCTTCCTTTATGTATGAACAAATCCAACAACCAAACCCATGGCTAGATCTGACTGCAGGCTACTCCTAAAATGTCTCTGTTAAATATGGAGAAAATAAATACATAACAAAACCAAATGCACTGCACATAATGAATCAACAAAGTGGAGGATTATAGTGGATTGTGCAACTGTTGAGTTCGTTACTTAGAGAAAGAACACCCCTACCAATGCTACTTCCAACATGACGGTTGTCTCCAAGTGACTGGTGACCAGATGTGCTTGCAGGTGAAACTGCAAGTGCTACTGATAGAGCAACGGTTGGTGGGTTGGTGGTGGGTGTGGCGGTGGGCGTGGTGACAATTGGGGAAGGAATGAGAAGGATGCCAATTTAAAACCCCAAATAGAAGGATGTTGTTGTCATCTAGTTGAAGATGAGAAAGGAGACAAAACCGAGAAGCTACCAAAATTTGATAAGATGAAGAAATCTCCTTTGGAAAATCAATTTTTGAAAGGGTGCCAAAGGGGAAAAAAGGAGGAAAATCAAATTTGGAATGGGCATCGTAGGAAAAAAGAAGGTTGTGGCCAACACTCAAATTTGAACCCGTCCGGGCCCTTCCCAAGGGGTTTGGCCCGTCAGATAAGGGTCAATCAGAATTTGGCCTTAAAAAAATAAATTAAATCATAAATTTTGCACGTCCATTATGAAGTGGAGAATTAATAACCATGTTTAAAAAAAAGGGCAGCTCCTTAAATTGGCCATCCATATTAATTTTTATATTTCAAATATATGCATTTATCACGCATTTAAGGGCTGGACGGTGACAAATTCAAATGTGATCGGGAAACAGAGGGGAATTTGTTTCAATCTGCACCGAGATTAGTCTATAGTGTTTTGCTTGGCCATCCATCCCATCATTCTTGTCCCATTCTTCCACCCCTCAGAACACTCGTATAAAAAGTCAGCACCCATCCCCAGTTCCCACTCCTACCAGGGATTTTCATTAATTCATGCAATCTGGAGAAAGGGATTTATATATTGATGAAATTAACATGTAATCCAAGAATTGGTGTAGTACGACACTCACTATAACTATATAGCGTAGTTAGCTTTCCTTATGTCTCCATTCACTGACAAAATCGATTTCTGTTGCGCCTTTCCTACATTCTGGAGAGGGACCACTCTATTGATTTCAAAATAGGGATGGGAAGTGGATCCTACTCCCCAGTCCTTACACTCAACAATTTCAGTTTCATTTGGATTGATTTATCCTTTATAATTATTCAAAATATTGAATCTTGAACCAATGGAATTCAAGAGATTTCATAAATGGAGGGCTTGAATTTTAAGTATGCTCGGGACAAGGGTGACACACAACTCCCCCCAGGATTCAAGTTCCATCCCAATGATGAAGAGTTGATCACACACTATCTTGTTAGAAAGGTCCTTGATAACACCTTCACACATCGAGCCATTGTTGAGGTCGACCTTAAAAAGTGTGAGTCTTGGGATATTCCAGGTATTATTTCACTCAATTCTTTCTGTCGGTGCTAATTTCATACGATATTTCTGCTTTGTGTATGCATAGATTGTAGAGCTTATTAGATTATCTGTGGGATGTATATGTCTTGTGCTCAGTCTCCTCCCATCCTCATCTGTAAGCTGTGGGTGTTTGTAGGTAAATAAAAAGTTTTTATGTTACACCTCTTCAAATTGTTTCTACTACGGGTAAAAACTCCTCTTCCTTTTCCTTACAACCCAAAAGTTTAGACATCATGAATATGCCACAATGGTTTGGTCCAGATAGATATTCATGTATATTATATATATTTTTAATAGCTATCTAGACTCTCTATATTTTAATCTATAATATAAATATTAAAGATATATTTATGTAAATATAGGTAGTTATAAAGAAAGTAGAATTTTCTATTAACATAATCGTTAAGTATGATTGTTTTTTTCTCAACTTTCCTATTCTCTAAAACTTGTGTGAGTGAGTAAGATATACTTATCTTGTAACCACTTGAAAGTGCTTTTTCCACAACAAAATCTCCCATTCCATTTCACATACACTATTTATAAGTCATACCCCAAAACATATATTTTCGGAGCATGGGATCTATGTGAAAATGAACCTTAATGGCTTGAAAGTGTTTTTTCCACAACAAAATCTCCTATTTCAATTAACATACACTATTTATAAGTCATACCCCAAAAAACATATGTCCGGAGCATGGGATCTATGTGAAAATGAACCTGAATGGTTTGAATACTTTCCATGTTTGATGTTATTATGGCAAGTTATTCTTGTTATTCCATCGAGGAAAACAATGCATGAAAGAAGCTTCTTAAAAGTAAACATTATAAAAAATTATGATAGATCAAGAATTTCATTGGAGACATTGGATATGTTAATGTTTCTCTCTCGTAGTGTAACTCATGTAAAATAACAATAATTTTGTGGATATTACAAATGTGAAAGAAATATTTATTTATTTTTATGAAGTTTTATTGAAATTTTATAACTTTTTTTGTAACCTTATTTAAGATTGAAAAGATATGGAAGGATAATACTTTATTTTTGTATTTTTTATAATAAAAGGTTTACTTAATTTACACTTGTCAATGGAAGTACAATTATTTTTATAACTTTTCATCCTTGAAGGGTTGGATGATTGTATGCCCTTCCACCTGAAATTAAGACCAACTCTTCAAATTTGATCACTGGTTGTGGCACCACTAATACTATGTCCCCACATCAACTTGCCCACGTCAACTTAATCAGATTTCGAGACTGTGTGGATGACAGTGATAAACGACAAGCCTACACCGTTTATGTCACGCCCCGATCGACAGAGTAAAGTCCTTGTCGACCGTAAAATGCAGTGGACTGAATTTCAGATCGGACATGAGTCATTGATAGGAGGATGGAAAAAAAGTGGTGGGTGACAAAGGTGCATTTCATTTTCCCTTTATCCTACGCTTTTTCACTAACTCAACCATCATTTATGACTTTAAGGACATATTGCAACTTGACATGATAGTGGTGGACTCCGATTTTGTGATGTGACAAGCTCAATTATGATCCGACTTGACTAGGTGATCATGTAGTCTAATAAACCAAACAAAGACGATAGTAAATCACAAGGTGGTATCTATTCTTAAAAGAAAATGAAAATAGACTCTTAACATAATAGG
Organism: Picea engelmannii; assembly: GCA_009831015.1. Taxonomy (NCBI): domain Eukaryota; kingdom Viridiplantae; phylum Streptophyta; class Pinopsida; order Pinales; family Pinaceae; genus Picea; species Picea engelmannii. The sequence continues at coordinate 195,852 of ML786468.1, read as the reverse complement.
ACATATTTAACTACAAAGTGTAACCAAATCAATTGGATTTCAAATATCCATTCTACTAATTCCACTGACTTGAGTGACTTTAGAATACTTTGTTTTCCATGTAACCATGCTCGGGAAACCCTTGGAAACTTTATTGCCTTCAATGGGTGGTAATCAACGTAACCTTCAACGCATATTATAATACACCTGATCCAACATGGACATTGACTATTAACATATCATATATAGTCGGCCCAAGAACTTGAACCCACGACCTCTTATTTATAATTCACAACACTTAACCAGTTGAGCTAACCCACTAGGCTAAGTGATTGTAAAATACTACCGACTCGATTGAGTTGATCAACCACATGGTTGAACTTTATTTCACTATAAAGAAACTTACATGAAATAACTTTATTGTATAGTACACCTCTTTAGGAGTGGTGTAATTTATTGTCGTGGTGGAGTGAAAGTTTTCAAGCGTGTGCTATTCACCCACCCCTCTTTGACCATTTCATATAGTTCGACCAACTGGACAAATCCCGAGTTGTGTGTTTCCTTGACTAGGAAGGTACCTAACCAATGCATTTGAAGAGCCATTGTATTCAAAGTAAGGTTTCCACCAAACAATGATTTTACTACAGGAGAGTTACAAGGAATCCTTTTCTTGTAGGTCTTGGGAGGATTAGAGTACCTCCCCGAGATTTGTGGAGTCACCAAATAACCCCTCAAGGATTATCAAAGGAAAAGAGGGAATCACCCTTAGTGGAGTCACCACGTAAGCTTGTAAGATAAGGGCTTCTGGAAAATCTCACCAAAGATGCGTCGTTGAGGAAAACTAACTTGATTTTCCCCAACAACGATGCCAAAATGTTATTGCACGATTTGTACTTGTCCAAGCCCAAGACTAGTAGATCAATTCTTGCGTAACTATAGGATAACACACCATTGTCACCTTAGTAGGAAATCCCCATGTTCTAGGGATGGATGAGGTCCAGCCCAGGGGAGGTGTCCCCGGTAACCTCAAGGGATAATATAGCAAGGATGTAGCCAAGTTTGGAAGACCCTCTCTGTTATAACCCTAATTTGCACCAGACATGCTTACCTGGCATCAAGCCATCTTAGATTCCTTCTTTGCCAAAACACTGCTGAACAACTCTTCTTAAAAACACCTTTTATAAAGGCCCACATGCCCTGCTCTGTTACTACACGCGTGTACACGCTAGCTGACCCAAAACAACCCGCGAGTACCTACAAAAGCACGAAAAAAGGAAAGTTGCTGACGGAACACACAATTTTGGGTGAGTTAACTAAACCTTCCGGCCATGCATGACCGAGGGTTCGACCAAATACCTAGCTTGTTCTAGCCTATAAAAGAAGGGTTAGGGGTCCCATTTGGAAGAGGAGAATTATAGTAAAGAAACTATACCTGATTGCGCATTCCCTTTGTCCCAACCCTTTAGCCATCCTTGTGCAAAGAGAAAGATAGAGCAAAGAAGTTGGAGGAAAGTTGAAGAGGAGCCCAGGACCAGGTTCATGGAGCAGTGGTCGGCTTCATCATTGTAAGTTGATTTGTTGAAGTTAATAATAAAGAAGTACTTTTC
>ML786468.1:174825-193305 GCA_009831015.1 Picea engelmannii | reverse complement strand
CCCGCGTGTACACACTAGCTGAGGAAGTGTCAGTCGCGTGTATGATTCCAGAAAATTTCTTTTAGAGAGGCAGTCATTCTCTCCCCTGTCAGAAATAGTCCTTCTCAGGGGTATTCTGGAACTCTTTCTAGTCTTTTTTGTTTGCAGTCTGTAGCTTAGGTTTCACGTCAGATTGGTTTTGTTCTATGAAATTTTCCTTCAATTGTTTTCTTTTTCTGTCAAAGTAAGTTTCCGAGTCTTCAAGAGATTTTGGTTCTCAATACCAGTAGTCTCTGTCAGTGCTTGATGGCTTGTCTTTTCATTTTTGAAGAATTGCAGAGGTACAGGCGGCCTGCATACGGTCTGAATGCGTGTACACGTGCTCTGACCTTACACAGCTCGCATGCACACACTAGCTATTGAACTGTCAGCAACGTACCTGTTGAGAAAGTTTTTGTTTAAGGAGAGGCAGTCATCTTTTTCCTTGTCAAGAGTTATATCTCTCAGGGTTATTGGTCTCTATCATCGCAGCTTAGCCTAGGTTTGGACTCTATTATAGCTTGCCTTTTCATTTAGAACATTTCTTGTGTTCCCTAGCTTTTTAAACTTATTTTTAGCTTGAAATTTTAAGAAAAATGAGTTGCATTTTGAAAAAAAATTCCCCCTCATGGTTGGGGGGGGGCCATGAATCGTGCATTCATCAGTTTCTTTTAGAATATTTTGTTATTTCTGCTTTGATTGGAAGAAAATATAAAAAAAAATTATTAGTTTGTTAGATCTCGTTCTTTCCTGGCATTTTCTTTGCATTGTTATTTGAAAAAGAAAAAGAAATTAGCATAGCGTTGTGTTTTCTTTTAATTTTAAAAGCATTTCAAAAAAAAGAAGAAGGAAAAAATAAGAAATATAATCATTCTTTGCCAGTGTTCATGTAAGTTTCATCATTTTTTCGCAAGAGTCTTAACACCATCAGTTGCACTACCGTACCCTTTTGAGTAAATCAATCTAGTAAAAAGAATGCTAATTAAAATCAACTAGACTTTATGTTTTATAGGGTTCATCAACTAGTCTAGGCTAGAGCCTTGATTTAGGTTGGAGAGGAAACTCTTCAAGGCTGCAAAACATACATAAGAGTTTGTGATAGGGAGTGTCAAAGTCCAGTATCGTGAAGGTTATCCGGGACCCCCCTCTAACACAGGGGCTAAACACAAGGTCGCGTGCAGAAAGGTAGCGGAGATAACCCCTCCAAAGCTGGACCAATCGTAGTGGAGAACACATATAGAGGACTTGTCTTGGGATTCCATCGATTGCATTTGCCACGGAGCTTCATGGGTCTCGAATCCGTTCGAGGTCCTCAGTTGTCTTCCAGACCACTTGCCTTCGATACCCTTGACAGGTTTCGGGCTCGATACCCTGCTCATTGTGGTCTACCCAACTTTCGACTGTACCCGCCTGGTGACTGTTCGCGCGCTGGCAACCTAGTTGCCTATCTTTTTTAGAGACATACACAGGTGACTGCTGGGGTATACCGTGGTACCTAGGACATACATCAGGCCATGCTTTGCAGAGTATACTCAGAGGGTGCTTCTGTGTTCGAGTTGCACTTGCACCAGTAAGTTGCTCTAGTGTTGGTTGGTGTAACTGTTCTTCCAACTAGTTAGTCGTTTGCTTGATTTTCCTTTAGGAGTTTTTCTAGTGCGTGCTTTGTGCTCCCTAGTTTTCCATAGTGAGTTAGTCGGTCATTGCTTTGGGTCTCTGACCTAGGGTGGTAGACCGCCCACTCCGCCGGTCGTGAGGACTTTTTGGTCTTCCGCTTAGAAACATGGAGTCGCCTCTTTATAGGTGTTGTTTTGATACCACTGGTTCGCTAGAGTCAGTGTGAGAGTTTTACAGATTTGAACGATCCCGCAAGGGAAGAACCTGTGCATAAGATCTTCATGGATAAGGTTACTGACGATACCAACCAAGGAACCCCTTCGCAAGGGGATTCTTGTGCTTTTCCTTTCTTCGGAAATGTTGGTGTCCCTTTGATGGCCACTTTGTACATTCCTGGGTTGAATGTGGGACTACCGGTTTGGTTAGGTACCATTTCAAATGTCCCGAATGCTCTTGACGCTTCTCAGTTAAGCACCTTAAGTCATGGGCACCCTGTTGATGTTTCTTCATCAACAAAGTCTTCTCCTCCTCCTTCTCCCGCCTCTGGTGAAAGTACAGTTACTAGTGGTGCAAGGCTCGCTAGATTTCAATATGCTTCTCGGGCGTGATTATGTATATGCTATGATTGTTGTAGTGTCTACGCTCTTCCAGGTGATGCATTTCCCTCACAATGGAAGCATTGTCACTATCGACCAGCTGGCATCTGATAATCACCATCCTAATTCAACATTATTTCAGACTACCCCTTTATATGTTCCTACCATTCGTGTAGACTCTACCTCGACACGGGTTAATTATGTGGCATCTTATCCTCGATGTTCAATTACTTCTAAACAGGAACTTGTGAAATCATGTTGGCCTTCCTGAGACTTAGTCTCAACAATTGATCCATTGGTTTATCCAATGGGGGCATGGGAGCCCTTGTTTCCCCCTCTTGGTCCAAGTAGGCTTGAGTATCCTTCTAAGTCTGATCTTGTTGTTAGTAGATCCTCAAGCCCTCGTGATCGTGATTCTTCGCTGATAGACTCTGCCAGTCCTGGTCAGAACCTCCATCATCATATAGAGTATGGTCAGTTTACTTCACCCTTTGGGACCGTCGACCCTTGTTTGCGTGATTTCTCAGATTTTTAATTGCCTTCAGATGAGGCTATCATTGAAGCCATGACTACGGTTTCTATCCCACAGGAGGACTTACACCGTGGTTTGTGTTTTCTTCCCTTTTGGGAGACTTCCCAAGTTGATTATTGAAGAGACTCTTGGTCTGAGTCTAGCAGCGGGCTCTACCTAAAGATGAAAAGATTACCGAGTGACCTTGTTTCTTCACACTCGTTAAATTGGTCCAGAAGAACGTTCCTTACACGGGTCTTCTTTTAATCCCTTTTCAGACCCTCTAAATATGAAAAGATTGCCGAGCGATCTTGTGGCCTTTCACACTCGTTAAACTGAAATTTGAAGTCACGTCTGTCCGATGGTAGTTTACCCCTTTTTTTGGTCCAGACAGTCAACTGTACGAACAAAGGTATACTCTAAGGAACTTCAGTTCTCTAGAAGAGTACTCTTAGGTATCATTTTAACCCTTTTTTGGGCCTAAGGGACTAAATGTACGAAAAAGGAACCCCCATGGAGTCCATAGTTAAGCTCTTTTCAGACTCCCTAAAATTGAAAAGATCGCCAAGTGACCTTATTCTTTCACACTCGTTAAAATGGTCCAGAAGAACATTCCCGATGGAGTCCATAGTTAAGCTTTTTTTAGTCTCCTTAAAAATGAAAAAATGGCTGAGTGATCTTGTCTTTATCACATTCGTTAAAATGGTTTTGAATAGATGTCTTGTCAGTGCTAGTTTACCCCTTTTTCGAACTGACTAGACTACCTTCAAAAAAGGTACCCCAATGGAGTCTCCTTTTACGTTTTTTCCGACTCTCTAAATATGAAAAACTGCCGAGCTTACCTTCTCTGGGCTCGTTAAACTTACATCGAAGGATGTTACCATTGTGTGTTTTGTTAACCACGTTTGCATACCTGCGTCTTTGGTCTAATGCCGGCTCCATGTTGCTCTCAACTGAACCATCTGAAGCATACCTTATACGCAAGCCTTGTAGCACTTTACCTCTGCGTCTTGACACCTTTGGCCCTTGGAGGATTTTCCCGAGTGTCATTACTTTGAACATCAATCTTGTCCTTGTGCCTTGAACTTGTATGTTTGCAACACTCGTTCCTCCTTTGTAACGTAATATTCTTTTATTCTTTTTCCAAAATTATCGAAAAAGACAAAAAAAATCAAATATACGCCAAAAAGAGGAAGGGAAAAGTATTTTCTTTATTGGCAGCATAATGAGTCGCCCTTGGATAAAGCACATCAGTCCATTTGTTCGTCAAACTTTGGGATTTAATACGAACTTAGGAAGCTATTCTCGCTACATAGAGCTATGTTCTCCTCCGTTTGGTTATTCTTCCAAACATATGGAGAGTTTGCGTTGCCTCCTGCCTCGTAAACTTATGGTAATGCCATGCTGCCTGAGTCTCATCATTTGTCGTGATGTTGTCCAAAGGAGGTTTTTACCAAGCCTGAGTCAACCCCTTTGCAGTTTGTCTCTTGCCCTCATACCCGACCATCCTGAACGTCCAATCAAGTCTTTGTTTGAAATCAATGAAGCCTTCAGTCTGATCATCAAGATTCTCTAGTCCATGACCGACGAGCCATCGAAGACCTCTGGGTAGTGAATTCGTACACTCATATTACACTCCTACCCGAGTTTTGAAGATTTTGAAGTTGTTGCTCGAGCTCTAAAGACCTCATCTCTAGCCATCAGGCCTTAGAAGCTTCTACTAAGATGGATACTCTACACGTATATCTTTTTGATTTTGAGATGTAGCTCTGTTGTGTATTGCTCGCGGCTACACTTTATATAGTTATATGACATGGATCTACAGTGTATTTGATTGGTAGCCATGATTTTATTTTATCCCGAGCATGGGTATGCCCGCCTCGGTGAGACAATTGTTATTTTTGCAGATGGCACCTCCTGATTTCTAGTCCCTGGGCTCACTTGTTCGGCACATTGGTGAAGATTGTTAATATATTTCGGCCATCAGATGCTCTTCTGACCTCACACATTAGGGGGCATCTGTTATAACCCTAATTTGCACCAGGCATGCTTACCTGGCATCAGGCCATCTCAGATTCCTTCTTTGCCAAAACACTGTTGAACAACTCTTCTTAAAAACACCTTTTATAAAGGCCCACGCGCCCTGCTCTATTACTGCACGTGTGTACACGCTAGCTAACCCAAAACAACCCGCGTGTACCTACAAAAGCATGAAAAAAGGAAAGTTGCCGACGAAACACACAACTTTGGGTGAGTTAACTAAACCTTCTGGCCATGCATGGCCGAGGGTTCGACCAAATACCTAGCTTCTTCTAGCCTATAAAAGAAGGGTTAGGGGTCCCATTTGGAAGAGGAGAATCATAGTAAAGAAACTATACCCGATTGTGCATTCCCTTTGTCCCAACCCTTTAACCATCCTTGTGCAAAGAGAAAGATAGAGCAAAGAAGTTGGAGGACAGTTGAAGAGGAGCCCAGGACTAGGTTCGTGGAGCAGTGGCCGGCTTCATCATTGTAAGTTGATTTGTTGAAGTTAATAATAAAGAAGTACTTTTCCCGTCCCACCATATGAGGTTTTCATGGTTTATTGCATACTTGTTTATTGAATCTCTAACCCATTAATCTATATATCAAATGCAYGTGGARTTTGTTATTTGTCTTGTGTGAATGCAKGYCAGCYYTGGGAGGAGAGYTGYAGTCCAAGAGMRATCAAGCATGAGGAAGGATYGATATCAAACGCCCGAAATAAGGTATKCTCACTTGATCTTCTTAACTATGTATTTGCTTAAGAATAATGGGGATTAGGTCTAGGACGRCGGTAGAAAGTAGAAATCTTTAGGTCTTTTTTGCATGCATAATTAAACCCTAAGTGCTAGTCCGTAGAGGGATTTCCCACTTACAACACTCTCACTAGTTATCTAATTCAAATGTCTATGTGAAAGTTTTCAAGTGTGTGCTATATATTGATTGCCAAGTATAAGTATGCAATATAACCTCAAAAGACAATAGACAACATTAATATATGATGGATGATGTACAATTGCAGTAAGATGATGGTTTATAACAACCAATAGAATTTTGTAACAACCACAAGAAATATCAATCATAATTGCATGAAAAGACAATGAAAAATCAACATTTATCCAACAAATCAATTAACACTTATTCCAAGCAATTTTTGAGTATGTTAGCTACGAGTTAGAGTGAATTATGCAGAAAAATGAAGCAAATTAGATGGATGTAGCAGTGTTTTGCAACAACAACAATAAAGTTCGTAGATTAGGCTATGCTAGGGTTACAAAATGTTAGTAAAAACTTTAGAGAATAAAGTTTGAGAGTTTGTTTGATCAATTCCTTCACAAGAGCAATGAAACTAGTGCCTTTTGGGCTATGTAGTCATTTACAATATCAATAGAACTTGGAGAAATAATAATGATAATAATGTCCTAGGGATGATGAGATGAAGTTGAGGTGCTAGCACCTTAGGGCCTCAAGCTTCAAGTCTCAAAAGATGAATTTGGCTAGAGAACAAGCTCTTTTGGGCTCTGGTGAGTTCTTGTTCTTCCTTAGACTCTTGAAATATATAGCAACAAGTTTCTAGAACAAGACTCCTAAAGTGATAGTAGTTTAGGGCTTTAGGATCCTACTCTAGACAAGATTTTCTAGATAATTTAAAGGGTGGAACGATCTAGATAGAAGAGGAAGCACCTTATGCTCCTCTCCTAGGGTTTTAGACAACCAGTATCACAATATTCAATATGAACAAGTAAAATTTACCATAATGATTCAATGCATGAAATGAAATTGCAAAGTTTACTTACTCCACCAAGAATAATCAAGCATAAAACCCTAGTTGCAAAAAATTTCCACCAAAATAAGCCAAGTGACATCCAAAGCAAGTCCTCCAAGAGATAATGCACACTAGTAAAAACAACTAATGTTGCTAACAGGGAAAAAATTTCGGATCCAATCCTCTAGTGTGAGGAAGAGTTGTGATGAAAATGAATTGCCAAGAGGTGTATTTATATCACCTTCCTTGGCCTAAAATGTCAACTTAAAAATATAAGAGGGCCAACCTAAAAAATTTGCCCTTATAATTATAAATTTTAAAATTTACATCAAAATATTCCTTAAAAGGGTGACATCATGCCCTTCTAGGGTGACGTTAGTCTCTCAAAGTGAAACATTGAGGTGGAGAAGTGCAACGTCGGGCCTCCAAAGGCCATCCATCATGCCACACGTGCCAACCATCATGTCAAACCCTCCTCCATCAAACCATCAAGCCCTAAGAGACGTCATGGGCCAGTAGGGTGACGTCCAAGCCTCCAAAGTCTAACATCTAGGTGGAAAGAGGTAGGAGCTTGTCTCCTAGCCATGCCAAAGTGCCTCCAAAGGCAACAAACTCCTTCTTCAATGTGAAAATGGTGATCAAAAGCCTGCCCCATACGTGGGGTATAACACCCATCCTTGGGCTCCAAAGCTCTCATGAAGGTCCGAACACAATCATCTCCTCATGAATCCCTGTCCACTGGGAAAGGTCCTACAAAGAAAAATAGATGCGCCCTCTAAGGGTCCATGAGCCACAAGAATTATGCCAAGTAAGCCACATATAATAATGGAACCACCCAAACATGTGCATCAAACCCTCCTTTTCAAACTAAACAAATGCTCAAAGACCTTATACAATTTGTCAAATTTAGGTGTGGGTGGGGTGTCAAGGAATCCTATTGGGTCAGTCAATCCCCAAGTCAAAAGTGTTTCCCAAGGGAAACCTATCTAAGTCATGTGTGAGTATGAGATGGAGTGGGGTAAGACTTCTGGGTATGGGGTTTCGTGACATACAAGGGTTCGTATTGTCTCATTTATGGGTGCCTTTGTTTAGGGCTAGCCACATCCTTTTCCTCTTTTTCTTTTTAAAGCATATTTTTCCAAGCCCTTTATTAGCCATTTATTTTGCATGTGTTTCTAAGTTGAAGACAATAAGGGGCACTAAAAAGGAAATGCATAGCCCACAAACACTCTACCTTGGAAAGCAACATTAATTAATTAGTTATTTTATTCATGGGTCCCTCACTTTTCTTATAGAGGTGTTTCATTGCTCTCGGGATCCCAGGGTGAGCTTCTATTGCATGATGATTTTGCTAGGGCACCTCTGAACCTAATGTCCCCTTCTTCCCATGAAATGAGGTACATGCCCTTCTTGGTCAATAAGCCCGAAAACCCAAAAGATGAGGAGACAAAATGGAAGAAGTATGGAAAGTGATAAGTATGTTTGGGAATGGTACAATGACTCTTCAAGGAACCTCCTAGTAGCACCCCATTCCCAAGGGTGACCAACTTACAAGGACGTGATGATACCCACCAAGGTTAAATAAGGAAAAGGGTGTAATTTCCAAGCAAATGTTCTATAATCAAGAAAGGATTCTTTCCAGCATATTCAAATGCTTCAATTATTAAAGTGACACATACCATGAAACCAAACTTATTACCTCATGAAGCAAGACCTACTATCCTCTCGGGCTAGGCCGATGTGATGGATGTTGCTCTGTTGCTGGTGATAATCGATGGTGTAAGATAGGAGGGGCCCTGTGGAGCTTTATTAGTCAATCTGGCTCTCGACACTCCATGTTCGCTACCAGTGGGCCTCGAGACATGATCTCCTCAGCTACCCCTAGTATGAGGGGGTAACATGCGACACAAACCTTGGTCAACGCCATTTTCTAGAATATTGTTAAAGTCTTCTACCATTCCATTGGCTTATGGATGGTAGGGACTGCTTGTGTGATGTTGTATCAAGAATTCCCATGTCAATGTTTCAATCATCTTATTCAAGAAGTTTCGAGCTTGATCATGTGTTAAGCTTTGTGGGAATTTGAACCTCGTGATTACAAGCTTTAAAATCAACCTGGTTAAGAACACGTAATTCCTCTTAAGAGGTCACAAGTTCAAATCCAGAGGGGGGTAGGGTATGTATACCTCAATAGACTTTACTAGTCAAATCGCTGGGCGAAGGGGGGTCCCTTGTCCCACAAACAAGGGGGTCTCATACACCAATTTGGTGTGGCTTGGCCATGACCTTAAAAATAGATTATTATTATTATTATATCCACTGACTAGTATGTGTTTGGTGCTGCTTTTGCTCATCTAGTTAGGTAATCAATAGTGATTATTATCTACTTGGCTGTTATGTGTTGAGTGGAAGGATTAATGGGCCCTAACAAATCCAAAACCATTTTTTCAATTGGTTGAAGAGTTATTACCGGGTGCAACAATAGTTGATCCCTTCTGGATGACTTCCCCACTCTAGCATACATTACAATGCTTTGCACTTTCTTTGGCATTTTTTAATATTATCAGATGCCATAGTCCCACCTGCATAATTTTCTAGGAGGTTTCTTTACCTCCATAGTGTCCTTCCATGACCTTGCTATGGCATTCCCAAAGTATTCTCGGGTGTTCATGGGAGAGAATGCAACATTGGATTATTCCATCTGTGCCTAGCATGTATACTTTTCCAACAATAACTAGTAGTTCGATGCTTTGGAGATTAGTGGTTTATTTTTCACTGTCGTGAAGTCTTGTAGCATTGAACCTTTAGTGAGGAAGATTGTGATTCTTCCAGGTAGTTAGGCGTAACTTCTACCCTGAAGAGATCAAAATCAGGAGCTAATAATCCATGGATCCTTTCAATTCTTTGGATTTTATTCTAGATAGATGATCCTGGCTGACATTGTGCTTCCATGGCTTTATGATTACCTCAAAACTTCATCTCTGGAACAAGATGATCCAATGACAAATGCATCCTTCTAGAACATGTTTGTTTACTAGGTATTTAAGCACTAAATGGTCTTTATAAAACTTGAAATTTCCTCCCAATAGGTAATGTCAAAATTTATGCAAGGCATACACCATTGCAAGATTTTCCATTCAGTTTTGGTATGATTGCATTTTGCTTGGGAAAGCGTATGTCTTGCGAAATAGATTGGGTGGTTGAGGTTTCATTTGGGTTGTACTAACATTGCTCCTAACATCATGCTTGAGGCATCTACATGAATGTTAAATTCAATGGATCAATATGGAAAAACAAGTATGGGAGTACTTACAAATTTTTTCTTTTAGGATGGGTTGAGGCCTCAACAAATCCCAAGACCTAGGACCGGGGGGCCCAACTCATTTTTTGCCTAGCCTCACCAATCACAACTTATTATTCTTGTGGCTCAAGATTTGACACAATTGGTTCTCCCTAGTGAACAACTTATTATTCTTGTGGCTCAAGATTTGACACAATTGGTTCTCCCTAGTGATTTCATGCTCTTTGATTGGTTTGCATATTTGACCCTATTTCTAGGAATGCGCTTGAAGGGGATGCTTTATTGATTGGTTAATTGACGATATTTACTTTTCCCTTAATATCTTTGCATGAATGACACAATCTTGCTATCCACTCATGCTAGTCATGAATGACCCCTCTTTGATTGTTTGGATTTGCATAGTTAGTTCATCAAGGTTGCTTTTGTTTATGATTACTTTATTGAAATTCTTGATTGAAGATTGGTATGATCTTTGCTTATTTCTTCACATTGCACTATTATTGTAGAAGGATAACTTAGCAGTCCGAAAAGATTTTGGCTACAGAGATGTTGTTCTTGTAGAAGGATAGCTTAGCAGTCCGAAAAGATTTTGGCTACCACAGATGTTGTAGTTCTTTTGTTTCATTGTGCACTCATGCATGAATTTGAGTTATTGCATTGTTTCCTTGCGATTGGCATAAACATCCTTTGGTTGTAAGCCAAATGCATGAATTTTTATTGTTGATCTCTCGAAGTGTTGGTTTTCATCAAAAGAGGAGCGACTAACACTCGCCCCTTATTCATTTTTGCATCTTTCATGAGAATGGCCTTCATTGAGTGGATGGTCAATGTTTAATTCGATTCTTTCACTAGGCCATTGATTAGTTACATGTGAAGGTTGATGAGCATGGAAGATATTGCAGGGGCTTGGTTGTCCTCGCTTAATATTGTTTGGCATGTTTGTAGGTTTCTTATTCGTACTCACTCTCAAATTACGCAAAGGTACAATGATGGTGCACCTCCCTTAAAGGGCACTCTTTAGAAAATTACGTGAATCATTTGAACATACTAGTTTGAAAGTTGACATCGTGTTGCACATGAATGCTCATGAATTTATAGTTGTTTGAGCTGCTTTGAGTTCAGTCAAGTGGTGAGACGGTTCTTATAATATCTGAAATTCTTGGGATTGCTTGTTATTGACGGGGAGAAATGTCACTTCATCAACATAGGGGTGAACTTGGGTGAGAAGTCCTAATCATAATTCACCCCTTGTGGAATAGGAAACACATCTGGTTTCTAGCCCCACTACCATTGCTGGTTTATTGTTTTACTGGTTGCAGTCCACCGTTTATGTTTTTTATAATGCAATAAATGAAATAGGGAACACATCCAGTTTCTAGCCCCACTACCATTGCTGGTTTATTGTTTTACCGGTTGCAGTCCACCGTTTATGTTTTTTATAATGCAATAAATGAAATAGGGAACGCATCCAGTTTCTAGCCCAACTACCATTGCTGGTTTATTGTTTTACAGGTTGCAGTCCACCGTTTATCTTTTTATAATGCAATAAATGAAATGCATCTAATCTATCATACAAAATGCAGAGATGGACAATCAACTTGTTACATTACATTATGGCAGACAAGTATGACATGCCTCATAACAGAAAACTTCAACCTGCCCACATGAGTTGTTGAGGGAAGAGGCTGTACAGATGCTAGTGGATTCAATTGTACATTGAATGCAAGTTGCCAAAAGTCGATCAGAACCCTACCAAATGCTCCTAATTGTCCCTTTCAATTCCTTATCACATACTTCCACTTGCTTTGAAAAAGATAGAAGATAAATAAAGTAGAGGCCAAAATAAGAATGGTTTTGCCCTGAGGTATTGCTATGATTTCCCAGCCTTAGAGGAAGTGCAGGAAACCACAAGCACAATGATTCGACCATATTTGATAACCTTGAAACAACTGAATTGTGCTTGGCACCTGTACAAATGTCAACGGTTTCAAAATGATCTTTGCTTTCAGACGAAGCTTTGCTCATCTGTGAGAATTCAATTTCTCTGTTGTTTAGGGAACGATCTTTTGCTTGAGATGCTTCCTGTTCATGGCTGGAAGAAGGATGGGAAATACTTTGAACATATTTTGATTCTGGAAGCCTTGAAATTGATTTTCACATTAATGTGTATTATACGAAAACGTTAATATTGTTAATGTTGTCAATGTATGAAGAGTCTTACCCTAACGATCACCATCCCCGAGACAACAACTACATTGCCGGGTAAACGAGAGAGTGGCATACAGTCAACGTTCCACGAGGAACTTTGGTCATACAATGCACATGAACCACATGCATATACTCGAGGAGGTCAATCCCTATTTCAGTCAAAATCTAAATCTCAATCGCAGAGCTTCCACCTGCTCTTCCCCCCACAAAAGGTTGATTTTATTTCTTATCAAATTGGGAGAGATTTGCTTTCTTTCCGACTTATGGAGAGTTAGCGAATCTAAATATCAATCGTAGAGCTTCCACCTGCCCTTCCCCCCAAAAAGGTTGATTTTATTTCTTATCAAATTGGGAGAGATTTGCTTTTTTTCTTTCCGATATATGGAGAGTTAGCGAATTCCTCTCTTGGATTTGCCTGATACGTAAAAATTAGAGATTACTGGGTGGAATCAGTTTCAATTCTGTAGAACAACTTTGACAGAGTTTGGATTAGATGGGGGGAGGGGGAGAAGGGGAAGGGGAAGGCAAAGAGATTAAGGAGATGGTGAAAGTGCGAGTGCTGTGCCTGCATGGGTTCAGGACGAGTGGAAGCATTCTACAAAAGCAAGTTGGGAAATGGGAAAAGTCGGTGTTGGAGAGAATGGATCTCTGCTTTCCAGATGCACCTTTCCCTGCCCAAGGAAAATCAGACGTGGAAGAACATTTTCCTCCCCCTTACTATGAATGGTTTCAAATCACCTCCGTAAGTTCGTTCACCTTTATCACCTCCACCATCCCTTCCCAAATTCTAAAGTTTCAATCTTATGAAGCGCTTTTTAATAATCCCATACTCTGATCTGTTGGTATTGTACAGCAATTTACAGAATATCAGAACATGGATGAATGCCTATCATTCATAGAAGAGTATATGATAAAAAATGGCCCCTTCCATGGTTTACTTGGATTTTCTCAGGTAGGTAGGTAGGCGATCTTATGCATTGAAAACAAACATGTGTTCTTGCACTTTCTATTTTGCATCATCATGTCATTATGATCAATCCTATTTTGTTCAGGGTGCGAAACTTTCCGCTGCTCTTCCAGGTCTCCAATCGAAGGTACTTTTTGAAGTTAGTTCTTTGCTCTAGAAAAATACGGCGTTTAATAGAACTAGAAAGAGGAGAGGGCATACATGGATGGATCCTCAACTTTGGCCTCTGTTTGATAGGGTTTAGCTCTCACCAGAGTACCGCCACTTCAATTTGTGATAATTGTTGGGGGTGCAAAGTTCAAAGCATTATTACATTCTAAGCAATCTGCTTATTCCTCTGCTATTGAATGTCCATCGCTGCATTTTCTAGGTATGCGGTTTCCCTTAGTTAGAACTTAGATTCATAAGCATATAGAATGGATTTCTCTTTTAAGCTGTACTGTGAACTTTTTCTCAAAATGGGTATATCATGCTATCTCAAGTACAATGCATTTTAAATAACAAAGCATCTTCTTTCCTGATCAATGATAATTAGGCTGCCATACTTAACTGTTTAATGTTTCATATTAAAATCTGAAGAATAAATAGATAGGAATTTTTTTATTATCCAACCATGTCAAAATGGTCTATAGGATTAAAAAGCTTGCATTGTAAACAGTTTATTTATACATCTAGTAGCAACATTTTTTGAATGGTCTGTTTCCAAATGTTCTCACAAAAGCAAGATTGAGGATTCCCACTACTAATGAATTTTAGCAAAAAATTCAATCAAGAACCCTAGATGATTCCCACAACTAAGGGATTTTGGCAAAATTTCAATAAAAGTGCACCATTAGTTCCCAGTGACTTCGCACATTTGATGAATGTTGGAAAAAAGCTCAATGAAAGTGCTCTAGGTGAGTACTCTCATGCACTGTTAGTGTTAGTGTAACTGAGTTCAACATAACTACTTGAAACAAACTACTTTTTTCTGTACCAATGGCAGTAGTCATATATAACCTATGTCTAGTATCATGTTGATGCAAGGTATACTTTTGAATCTCTATATATTCCAACAATAGTAAAATGCTTATTACATGTAACTTGTAAGTTGCACAATTGATAATCCTATTACCTCAGTTTGTCATTTGCAATATTACCATACTCATATTCAGGTTGGAATTGGTTAGCCCCAAAATTATGACTTGGTTCAGAACCAGCTATTGACTCTATAAATGTCTCGGACGAATAAAAAATACTTAAAATATTCGAAATTTAATACACACACACAACAACAACAACATAAATCCAAACCATTAGACACCGAATATGCAAAGTTTGTGGATTTATATTGCATGTAAGGGTGCAAATAGAAAAATTTCATTGAGATACATAAACTACAAGTTCTGAGATAGATAAAATCAAAGTTCTACGACAAAATGCATAAGCATTGAGAGCACAGCTGACTTTCTCCTGTTATTATCCTCCCACAATAGTCACATGCGACTTTCCCTGTGGACACAGCCATGCAATGGTTCTGTGGAGGATCTTGATGTACATTGTTGAGTATCCAGCCCAAGCAATGCATCCATTATACTTAAAACCTGTGTGGTAACAATGTTCCTAAGCTCATTACCAATGCACGCTTCCTTAGGCATTCTTTGATTCTTCTATACAAACGTTTAGTTTCTATGTTTTAATCTTGGAATCCCACAATTCCCAGCTCAAGAGGTGCAGGTGGAAGGGTGACATGGTCCTGTTTTGCAAATGTGCTGAAATGTTGAAAAAGTTGTTGAGTGTGCTGAAAGTTGAAAGCCACCCCAATTTTTCTTTTTCTTTGGGCAAGGTCTGATGGGTTTGATTCCATCACCAAACAACCTGAAATGGGGGTCTCCACTATAAGTTAATGGAAGTAAAATATAAGTAAAGGTAAATATCAATATTAACTTTCAAAGTTGTAAACAATTGTGAAAGGAGATCGATTGGATGACAAGACTTGGCTGACTAGACCAACTGGTAGGCAGCCTAGTCAGCCCTGTCGAACTCAGCCGAGTCACGTATGACTGGGCCAAGAGGTCAATTTTGGTCTAACTCCACGGAGTCAATGGTCGACTTTTAGACAGTTTTGTTCAAAAACTTGTCAAACTTGGCCTAGTCAAGTTGACTTGTCTGAGTTTGATAACACTAGTGATTTGTAAATTCCTATGGAGTAAAACTCTCTTTGTTGTCTCATGTGCTAAGCAAGTTTCGATATGCACTAGAATAACAGGTTCCTTCAACTTTGTTCCAAAGTATGGATACATAGGAGACCCACATGAAATGAAAACCATTTGAAATGCATAGTTGTGGAGGGAGTTGCTTGAATACCCAAATGGCTGTTGGGAAGAGATTGATAATGTTGGGTTGCAAGCTGCCTTGGTTGTTTCAGTGAACATTGGCTATATTGACAGATGCTAGAAAGAAAGATATGGATACCCAGAGGTGACAAAATGTGATCTGCTGAACTATTGAAAATAGACATGAAAGCACATATTTGGTGAGTGCCAAATAGGGTCATCTGCTCTGTAATAGGACACGCCCTTAGGGGCCTATGTGTCTGTATCCTGCGTGTCAGACATGGACACAATAGGGCACGTGTCGGACACGCATTTAGCATGTGTTCTATAATCGGGACACGATTAGGGCATGTGTCGGACACGCGTTTGGAGACATGTGCCCTAATCGTGTCCTGATTTAAGGACACGTGTCATGTGAAAAAGGGACTTGTGGCCATTAAAAAAGCAATCCGACCCTCATTTGTTCACATTTTCTCATGCAGGTTGGAGCTCTGAGGTGTCTTGGTGTGCAATTGAGGGTTAAATTGTAGATTTGATTCCAAGTGCTGGGCAAGTGGATTTGTCGACCAGGCTTCAAGTTTTTTCCTACAACAGTTTGTTTTCTTCCTTGTTTCACAGAAATCATGGTTCAATCTGCAAGGGAAGCTGGAAAAAGTCAAAGGAAAGGGAGGAATGCCACTGTTGATGCTATCCCCCCTCCTTCAACTTCATCACCTTCTGTTAGTGTCCCATCAGTTGCAAGTGGAGCTTCTAATGCTGGAAAAAACATTGCTGTAGCAAAACAACAGGCTCAAGAGAGCGAATATCCATTATGGAAGTATGTTACAAGACATCAAGGGCCCGGGTCAAGTTAAAGTGGGGAGGGAATGTTCTTTGGACATGTGGTTTTTTCCATACTCAATTTAAGAGAACCTATTACCAAGTTAAGGGCCATTTGTTGGGGCAGCCTTGTGGACTTGGACCATGTAAATCAGTGAGTGTATCCAAACGAAGAGAAATGGAAAGAGAGGACAATGTTGGCTTGGGAAAGGTGGCAGCAGCAAGTAAGAAAAATAAAAATGACGATCCTCTTCCATTCTTGAGGAACTCATCTAGAAAATTTCAATTTGGGAGTGGGAGTGCAACTCAACAAGCAAGAAAGAGGGCAGCTGGTCCAATGGACAAGATATTTTAGAAAGAGAAGCGAGATGAGCTTGATCTTACCATTGTTTTTTTTCTATCTCAACTTCATTTCATTCAATGTTTCATAGTCTCCTTTGTTTATCGAGATGTGTTGAGCTCTACTTGATCAGGGTCTAACCAAATATGTGTCTCCTAGTTTAGAGAGGCTTAGAATCACATTGTTGGTTAAGGTAGAGAAGGAGGTGGATAAAATCCTAGAGCCTATTAAATCATCATGGCCCTCATTCGGTGTTAGTATTGTTTCCGATGGATGGACAAATGTAGCACACCATCCACTCATCAATTTCATGGCATCTTCCCTGAATGGATCAATTTTCTTGAAAGCTGTGGATGCTCTTGGAAAATACAAGGATGCACAATATGTGGTTGAGTTGTTCATTAAAGTTATTGAATATGTAGGTGTTGATTCTTGTGTGCAAATTATTACAGATAATGCAACTATTTGCAAGGCCGTTGGCATGATTGTGGAAGCTAAATATCCACAAATATTTTGGACACCTTGCATTGTTCATTCTTTGAATTTAGCACTTAAATATATTGCTTTGGATGCAACATGGATGGGAAGTCTTATTGAGGATGCATGCCATATCTGCAATTTTGTACAAAACCATACCAATGCCTGCACAATCTATAAACACTATACACATCTATCATTGTTGAAGATTGCAGATACTCGGTTTGCCTCCTCATTCATCATACTTAAGAGGTTGAGAGAGGTCAAGACCGCTCTTGGGTACATGGTTATTTCATAGTTTTGGTCTTTGTGGAGAAAGACAGATCAAACTTCTTCAAAAAAGGTCAAGGATATAGTGTTAGATGATGGTTGGTGGGAGAGGGTAGATCTTAGCATTACGATCATGGACCCTATCATCTCTTTGTTTGCAGACACAAACCAACCCATCCTAGGAGAGGTTTATGAGGGGTGGGATTCTATGATTGAGTCCATGAAGACCATTGTTTTATAGCATGAATGCCCTGAGTATGGGACATCAACAAAGACCTTATTCACCACCATACATGATATTCTTATCAACACGTGGGATAAGAATAACACACCTTTTCATTGCTTGGCTCACTCGTTAAATCCCAAATACTATAGTAATGATTGGCTCAATGGTGGACCTTCAAGTATATTCACTCTTTGCATGGATGGTGAGATTTCATAGGGGAGGAAGGATGCATTTAGATGGATATACCATGATAGAGCATCCCTTGATGAGGTGGAAGAGGGATTTGTAGAGTTTTCCACTGGAATTGGGAGATTTGGAGGCTATGATGTGCCCAGAGACAAGGGGGCTAAGACGCCCTGTGCTTGGTGGGAAACTCATGGGGAAACATTCCTTCTTCTACAACAATTATCCATGAGGATCCTCTCTCAAGTTACTTCATCCTCTTGTTGCGAGAGGAATTGGAGCACATATGGGAATTCATATAGTTTGAAGAAGAGCAAGCTTGAGCGGTCTGTTAAATTTGGCAGCATCGACAGTCATTCTCCAATGAGAGGCCTTATGGGCCACCCTAAGGCTAGCCAGGGAGATTTGGAAAATCAACCAGTCTTGTGAGGTATTGACAAAAGCCAGGGGGAACGTACAACCTCTGTGAGTCAAACCAAAAGTCAGGACGAACGATATGCTATGTGAGTCTAATGCAAAAGTCAAGGGGAACGTACAAGCTTTGTGAGCATAGATAGTCTAGAGCAAAATTCAAGGGGAATGTACAACCTCTGTGAGCATAGACAGAGTAGTGCAAAAGTCAGGGGGAACGTACAACCTCTGTGAGCCTAGTCAAGCCTTGTGAGCCATGAGCAAAAGTCAAGGCATCTAGCAAAAGTTAAGTTTAATATAAAATTCCTATGAGCTAGAAACAAACGATATTCCTAATATTGCAAATGATATAAATGTATTGATCTAGTGTGTTGGCACGTGTAACATTATCCACCATGAAGAGAATTTCGAATTGCCTTGTAAAGAGTCGAGTTGTA
>ML786468.1:141071-160024 GCA_009831015.1 Picea engelmannii | reverse complement strand
ATTTTAAAATATAAACATTAAACCAAACATTAAAAAAAATATTATAAAGACTAGACTAAACTAAAATTAAAAAATAACAACAAAGCAAAAACCTCAAATAAAAATTTGAAAACAACAAACCACATCACAATTAAAAAAACAAACGTTAGTAATAAAATTAAATTAAACTAAACAAAAAATAAACATAAATAATTAAAAAAAAACTAAACCAAATCCATATTCAATCATATATTTAAATGATTAAAACAATTTGATTTTTTAAACTAGTGGACATCACCACCTCGCCACAAGTTAAAAAAAATTAAATTGTTTTAGTCATTTAAATATGATTGAATGTGGATTTGTTAGTTGTTTTTTTTTATAAATTATTTACGTTTATTTTTTTGTTTAGTTTAGTTTAATTTTTTTGGTTGGTCTGTCGGTAGAACTTTTTATTATTTATCGAAATAATTTACATATCCATAGTGTCTGCTGGCTTCTAAAAAGCCATTTTTTTTGGACAAAAAGGAAATTATGACAGGTTCCCTTCCCATGTTGGGAAAACATGGAAACATCTGAATATACAATTCATTGTAATAAAAAATGACAAAAATTGACACCTTCTGACCCCCAAACTTGCTATCCCGACTTTTTTACCCTTTCAAGGCCATTATTTCAAACAAGTCACAATTTTAACCACTTCTTAAAAAAAAGTGTTACCGGTAGCACCACTTTTTGAAACATGAGTAAAAATAGCCATTATGAAAAAAGGAGAACTCTAGAGAGTTCTCGTTAAGTTGGTAATTTTGTTTACAAAATTAACTTCCATAAGAGTATTGATGTCTTTGGTTGCAACATTTGATCTTGAGATAGATAAAATGGATGTGAAGACAATGTTCCTACATGGGGATCTAGAAGAAGAAATCTACATGAAACAACCTGAAGGATTTGCAGTAAAAGGCAAGAAAGATCTGGTGTGCAAGTTGAAGAGATCCCTTTATGGTCTAAAACAATCACCAAGGATGTGGTACCAAAAGTTTGACACATACATCCTTAGTTTGGGATTTGTGAGAAGCAAGACTAATCATTGTGTATATTCTAAGGAAGAAGGCGATTGTTTCATATATGTAGCTTTGTATGTAGATGACATGCTGCTGGTTGGAAACAACATAAATGCGATAAAGGAGGTGAAGATGCAACTAACCTCCAAGTTTGACAGAAAGGATCTCGGTGTAGCGAACTCCATTCTAGGAATGGAGATCAAGAGAGATTGAGTAGTTAGAAAGATTTGGTTAAATACGAGAAAGTCCATTGAACAGTCTTGAAATGTTTGAACACGTAGGACTGCAAACCAACCAAGGTACCAATTCATGTGGGAGCAAAACTAATTGATGAATAGTGTCCAAAGACACATGAAGACAAAGAGGACATAACACATGTTCCCTATGCTAGTGCTGTTGGTAGTTTGATGCATGTAATGGTCTGCACTCGACTAGACATTACTCATGCAGTGGGAGTATTGAGAAGGTACATGTCGATTCATGGGAAGGAGCATTGGATTGCTGTCAAGAGAGTGTTCAAGTATTTGCGTGGCACAACAAAATATGTTATCTGATACCAAGGGAATCCTGAAACCGACAATGAAGTAAATGTACATGGCTTTGTCGATGTCGATTGGGCTAGAGATCTGGATTGATGAAGATCAACCAATGGATATGTGTTCAACATGTTTGGTGGAGAAATCAATTGGATGAGTAAAAGGCATGAAGTGGTAGCTTTGTTGACAACATAAGATGAATACATGGCAATCACCCGTGCAAGAAAATAAGTAGTATGGCTACATTGATTGTGTTTAGTATGGCTACATCGATTGTGTTCATGGATTAGGTTTGAGCAGAAAGATATGCAGATAAATTGTGATAGTCAGAGTGCAATTTTCTTGGAAAAGAACCCAACTTACCATTCCAGGATGAATCATATTGATGTAGAATACCATTTTGTGAGAGACATGGTGGAAAACAAGGTGTTGTTGGACAAAGTAGACACTTTGGAAAACATAGCAGACTCATTGACCAAGTCTGTGAGTGCTGTGAAGTTCTCTTGGTGTAAAAAAGCAATGGGCATTGTTTCCTTGGGTCAGTGAACAAACATTCAGGTTCTCCTGTATTAGCAAAGAAGACAACAAGTGGGAGAATGTTGGGTTGTTATATTCGTTGCAGTGAATACACAGTCAATCAACTGACTAGTTGAGGTGGATCGATTGGGTGAATGTTCGACTGGATGGATAAGTCGATTTGATGGTTAAGTCGAAGGTTGAAGTGATTGACTGGAAGGTCGAGAGGTCATCCGAAAGGAGGTTGAGTGGCAATCGATTGAAGACCGATTGAAGGTTGATTGGTGCTCGACTAGTTCGTATTTCATTGAAGTTCTATGGGTAATCGATTGTAACAGAATCTTGAGATTCGTGAGATTGCAACCAATCATCTGCATGGATCTCTAACCATTTTTGGGTGCCATGAATTAGGGTTTTGCATACAATAAAGCCTACAAATATGGCATCATGTAATACTGTAAAGTGTTATGCTTAGAAATCTTAAATGTTCAAACTCTCAGATATGAGAGGCATGTAATGGTCATGTAGAAGTAAGCCAAATTGGCTACAAGGTTGTTCTTGTGTAAAGCAAGAGAGTAGGATGACGATTGTGTATTAGGTGTAGACCAAGGTTAGTCATGTAACTCTTATTTCTATGAATGAATAAGACAACAAGAGAGCAAGAGACACTCAAGGAATGTTGGTTTTCCCAATTAAGGATTTCAAGGGTAAAATCTTTGTGTACTATTTGTTTGTCATTGTTGATTTTATGTTTAAATTTGTCTTCTCTTTCCTGGTTGGTCTAGTGTGAGTATTATTTCTCTACATCTACATTGTGGGTTACCCTGATAGGCTCCATCAAAATACCCCACTAGTACATTGTTCCCTTTTCTCGACGATTTACCGATACATGTTCGTCGCCACATTGTCCCAATTACGACGAAGGAAACAATCGTTTTTTTGTTGTTGCGTCCATTTCGTTGCAATTACAACGGTCAAGATATCGTCGCAAGACCGACGCCACTCATCATCATAAGAGTGACCAACGTGCTCCAATAACTTTGGAAAATTCATGTCACTTGGTCATCGTGGTTGCATTGCAAGATCAACGCCCTAGTGAAAATGGTTCGACAAACAAGCGACAAATCGACGACAAACATATAGGAACCTGTGGACGAAACACTGACAAACTTGCGACACAATAGTGATGAGACACCTTTGTCTCTGACGTTTCCTGGCTCAGAAGAAAAACACTGTTTCGTTGCAATTGCGACACAAATTTGACAAATATCCGACGACCCAATGACAAAGTGGCGACGAAACATTGATAAAGGTTCGACGAAAAAATGACAAACTTGCAAAAAAATTGTGAAAATGTTCGACGAAAAAGTGACGGAAACGCTATATGTTCGATGTTTTCTTTGGGTAGGAAATATTCCCGGTTAATTGAAATATCGATGAAAAATGGCGTCGATGTTCCGACAACTGGAAATAATTATATATATATATATATATATATATATATATATATATATATCCGACAAAATCCCTATATACAAAGAATATAGTTACATATTAATAAAAAACAAGACACAATCAAAATAAAACTGTAAGGATACCCTTGTATATTGATATGCGAAGAAGAATACAATGTTTACTTGCCTCTTAAGGTGGGTGACCTTTCACTCTGCAGAGCTCCAAATACACTCATTGTCTTTATCATTGTTATCATTGTTATGCTAGTGCAATCAAATTGCACTTATTGTCTTTATCCATAAATTTTGAATCTTCCATAACTTGTTTGCTTGAGTGTCGAGAAATTGTAATTTGATCTTTCATGAGTTGTACTCAATATCCTAAGTCTGGTGCAATCTATACTATAATTAGGGTTACTCACATGACATATGACCAAAATGGAATGGGTAAAGTAGGACATTATGGTTTCAAGGGAAACCACTGACAATGGAGCCAATGTAGATTCACTAAAGCTAGATACAAAGAGTTTTTGAGTTAGTATGTATGTTTTTTCTATATCCTTGGATTTTGACATCCTTTCAGTTGTTTAGTGACACAATTTGGAGGTTGGGCTTATTATTTCTTAGCAGTCATATGTGGCTAACTTATGAACCTACTTTCCTTGCCCTAACGTTCTATGTTGTCCCTAGTTATGTGGTGTGACCTAGGTTTCTCCTTACAACCACCATAATCATGCTAGTCATTTGAGAGACCATGCCTCCAATATCCACTATATAATTCACCTTCAATAATTGCATCCATAACAAGTAGACTAGTTTGGCTTTACATTGCATCTTCAAACACCTCATCTAACATACTTGGCATGCAGTAATTGTGAGAGAATAAGTAAATAGGAACATACTATACATCTAGACCCATGCATCAGAAACATGTCTTCGATTACTATACATCTAGACCCAGGCTACAATTACAAGAATGAAGAGTGATCTATGGGTATGTAAGGCCACCAACTCAAGATAACTAGAAATGTAAAGGAAGAGACACACATGGATATTTAGACCACTAATTTAATAAAGTAGTTACTAACAAGACTGAAGTGGGGATTTTTTTATTTGTAGGTCCCCTATTCGATAGAGAAAAGGTGATAAGAAAATTTACACAAAATTTGTCGGAGAACATAACTGCCATTTAATTCAAATATGTAGGGTGTATACTATATGAATATTAGAATGATTTTGTAGGAAAATGCAAACTCCTATGGACAAAATTTTATGTTAAAATGAATATTAAATTTTTGTGTGTGTTTGAGTGTGCATATCTAGGGTTACTGAGGGGATTTTCATCTCATAATCAAGAAACAATGGTATCTGATTGCAGAGGTGTTTATTTGGAATTCATTTGAAGAGGAAGTAATGTTATTTAGACATAGGAAAAAAAGGGAATAGAAAAACCATATGAGATTACCTCAAGATATTTGACAAAGTTTCTCCAAAAGATAATGAACCAAGATGCAATCTTCCAATAGTTGAAGAAGAGGGAAACACAATTGAATAAGGAACTGCAATGATGGTGGTGATAGAAGGCGGTCCAGGGATGGTGTTGAGAAGCTTACGATGTCAATAAAATGCAAGTGCCAAATGCCAACCAACTGAATTTCAAATTGATTACTATTTGTCAAGGATATGATTATTATTTGTCAAAGAGTAATACACTAAATGATGAATATTTATTACAATCATTGGGAATATCAAAGCCTACAATAAGACTCAAACCTATTGTCTAGTCAAATTCCAAAAAAAACAATTTTTATTATTAAAAATAATTGTATTTTCCTATCTTTAAGATTAGAGATTAAAAAAAATGTATATACTCAAAGGCAAAACTCATATTAAGTTAATAATGAAATTGTTGCAATAATACCTAACCTTCAACATGTAATAAAATTCAATTGAACATACAGATCTCTCAACACAAAGATGAGTGTAATAAAATTTTGATCTCGATTTAGATCATAATAGCAAAGATATTAACAAACACATGAAGTATTCCCAAGTAATGAAATAATGTCCTATCCATTTAAAAGTGGTTATTAAGATATTGATTAATTGGTTGAAAGTTCATATAAACAATGCAACAAACTTAAGTGTACCATTCATATACTTTTAGCAAGATATGTGTGGCTTCTTTCTTATATCCAGTGCAAAAATTACACCAGTTATAACATCCATACCATGCATACATAGATTTATAAAATAAAGGTGACATATTTTTTTCATGCATTATATCTGTCATATGAAGGTTGAAGAAAGAAGCATTTGGTCAAGCTCAGGTCCATCGTTGTCTTTATTGTTTTCCCAATATGTTTTTGACTAGGTTCTACATCTATAAAGGAACTCAACCAACAATCTGTTTGGTCTATCCAACGTCGACCAAGATTTTTTTTTCTATCTTTGGAAGGCTCAATTGGGAAGGGTGATCCAAAAGGATCCCCACAACTGATCCATAATGATCCCCACAACTGATCCATCAAATGGTCTCAAATATTTGCAAAATATTAACATTCAAGAAACCACATGGATTCAACAAGTTTCCCAAGGTTATGTGCTTAAACTACAAAAGTGCAGAGTCAAACTCAAAATTTGATATACCTGGGTAGTCTCATTTATACCATCAATTTCAACAAGAATCTGCAAAATAATAAAATATGGATCATGATACAATTCGTAACATACAAACATGTATGCCTTCCACCCTTTATATGAGTGGTTATCCATACATATCAACAATTGTGTTGATTTGCATGTTTCGACAATATGGCTCAAAACTTTCCCAGATGGAACAACACGTACTGATATGATAGTCGTCTAGTCAAGCAAATTTATTATCTGCACCAAGATCCACCTCTGTCTTAGGCTCTTATAAGTGAAAAAGTTGGCAAGTCCTTCCCAAGCACAAGATATCATGATCGATACCAATCTAGACTCCGTGGAAGCCTACCCGAAACTAAACCCAAGGAGATCTTGAGTGCATGTATTTAAGTACATAATCCATATTTGAAAATACAAATACTAAGTGTAGAGACAGAAACAACTACAATTGTAGAGAGACATGTTTTCAAATTATGTCTTTTAGGCTAATTAACAACATATGGATGATTAGTCCTTTTGGATTAGGTCTAGTGATAAGTTGGAGTGCTTGGCATGATGATGAACCAGGTTCAAAACCCAAAGGACCTAATCCCAATACCAATACAAATTTGTTTATTCTCTCTCTGTACTAGATATGGAGATCTGTACCCTCTCCGACATGATTTGTACAATGAATTTATTGATGTAGAGCCCATGCCTCCTAGTTTACGAAAATGACCAATGGGAGGAAAAATACTATAAGGAATGTCTTTTTATGTTGCAAATGTAGATGCCCATGGTTTGTTGCCTCGATATGTCAATGTTGTAGGAATGTGAATCCCTATATTAGAAATGATGTTGTGGTGAAGAATATGGTTACTCCAAATGATCATGTTGCACCCATCATTGGGATGAGAAGCTGATGTGTGCCATATGTGCATGTAAGAAGTTAGGAGGTGTTAGGTTGATGTGCCTATTGTGTGATAATTGTTGTTGGTAAATTGTAGATGTGTTGTAGGTATCCCTGAAGTGCACATGATCCATATTAGAGTGTGTGTTGTATCAGGGAGGTGTTGTGCTAAGGTTTCAAGGCCTTCAATCCACCTGTATATATGACTAGTTGGCACAGGTAGGTGGAAAATAGGTTCCAGAAGAAAAAGAAGAGTGAGGGTTTTGTATGCCAACTATGGAGAATAGGTCAAGGAATGGTAGTATCTCATGAATAGAGATATCCAACAAAGGGGTAAGAATAGACCTTGTGACATTAGAGGATGTTATGTGCAATGCCCCATGTGAATTGGAGGCATAAAGGATGATAGATGCTTCAAAGATTGGCCTATCAAAATGTAAACTCTAGATTCTTTCAAACGAAGAAAATGAATTATGTGCAAGTTCCAAGTCAGAAAGACAAGAATACCTAGAGGGTTTATCCATCAAATATCGAGATGTGGTTGTGAGAAGATGAGTGCTATGCCATAAGTAGTGAATAATTGAAAGTGTACTGCAAATTTTACTCAACGGCTAGGGAATAGAGAAAGGATTGGTCTAGAGTGGTGCTCTCAAATAAAGAAGTAAGAAGAAAACTTGAATTGAAGTTAAGAACAAGTACCTATTTTCGATATATGATCCAAAGTTAGAGGTAGAGCTTGGTGCATACTTCAATAAACTACTGTACATTTTTTCATGGAGCTTGATGAAACTGCAACCACCTACACATTAGGTTAGATAAGTAACGTGGTGGATACAAATTCCTTATTAATGCCTAACACAAGGTGTCCCATGTATTTATATAGGTGGGAGTGATACTTGTAGCGTGTTCTATGTTTAACTCCACATATACATCGACAAAATTTTTGTGATACTGCCACCAAGATTATGCAAGTCCCTCTAAATGGTTACCTGCAAGAAGCAGGTGTTGTGGCTCGGTCATATTTGGGTAGGTTTGGAAGTAGATAGTGAGGTTATGTATCTATGAATCCAAAGCATCCATATGCATCTAGCCACCATATTTCGGTAATGAGATTCTGGTGTTTAGCTGGAAGGTGGAGGTGGAAACTGTAGTAATGGTATAGGTCCATATGAAAAGGATAGAGCCCAACAACAACAATTGTCTTTGATATCCAACTAGCTAGCCAACCTGGAGACTAAGGGGTTCTCCTCCCTTGATGGCATACCCTTATAGCTAGCTCAGATATCTAACCAACCCAAAGAAGGAGGGATTCTATCCCCTTGATACATAACCTTCTAGGGACATCTAGCATTAGTTAATTAATCGTTGTGTGCGTTATTTAGTTTGAGCATCACTTTCCAACCTTGAGCTATGTACATATGCATATAATATTATGTTCTAGTATTTGAGTGATGTGCATACTTAGATTAAGGTTTTGGACTTGGAGAGATATGTAATCCTATAATAAGGGCACTTACCT
The DNA here is from genome assembly GCA_009831015.1 of Picea engelmannii. NCBI lineage: Eukaryota > Viridiplantae > Streptophyta > Pinopsida > Pinales > Pinaceae > Picea > Picea engelmannii. The sequence continues at coordinate 151,421 of ML786468.1, read as the reverse complement.
CATTAATAAAGTGGAAAATTTGTTCTCATCTACTTAATTTTTGGGTTTTTTCATGGTTCTATCTTTTCTTTATATCACCAATAACACGTTTTGTCTTGGCTCCATCTCTAATTTGTTTTGCAAGTAAGTTGTTGCTTATCATTTGGTATTAGAGCAATAATATCTTGGCTTACTCCTTTTCATTTGGACATTAAAGTTTGAACCAAGAAAGATACAGGTGGGAGGGCGTACTCTAAAGGAAGCAAATTTGATCTAGATGGCATGTGGGGTGGGAGGGAACCTCCGAAAAACCCAACATTGATAAATGTTGGGTGGGATCTGAGCTAAAGAAATAAATTCAAGTGGTAAAGAAATCTTGAATCACATGCTCTAATCTCATACTATAATTAAACCCAAGTATGAACAATGAAAATAAGAAAGAAATAAGAGATCAACATTGTTTGCCTACGTTTAGAAAAACATACTTGATGCTTCAATAGGTAAAAAATATCAAATCATTGACATGATAAGGCTATACATACATGATGTTACTTGCAATTATAGTTTGATTGTCCTTTAATCCCTTGGTGACTTCACATAGCTTGAGTAAATCACAAATTGTTGTCACTAAAAACCGATTTTCCTTCCATTACAAAAAGCAAAAACAATCAGTAGAATATCAAAAAAATATAAACTTGTATAAACGATTAATATATTGTTGTTAACACATTATATATATATATATATATTTGTTTAACTCTATTGTTCTGCTATTTTATGCTTACAACTATAGAAATGACATTTGTGGCAAACATAATATACATGGTCCTCCATTGTAGTACCTAGAATAGAGCCAACTTCCCAACAGAGCATGTTCAGGTTGTTCCATGTCCAATCTTCGCCATTAAGTTGTCCATTAATCTTCAGGAAGATTCATGTGTCGCCCATGTTTTCTATTCTTGCCTTGGTTGTTTTCCGTAGACTCCCAGACACATAAAAACAACCAAAGCAATAATAGAAAAACATGGGTAACATATACCTTGTTGGAAATGTGTTGTGGATCGTGGAGGTGACCTCCCTTCAAACTTTCATTTTTCAAATACGATAATAGGTTAAATGACTAATTAATAACTATACACGAATGAACTTGTATTTGAAAAAGAGAATTAAACGTTATATGAATGAATAATAATTAAAGATGTATGATGCTCTAGAAATACTAAAGGGGAATACCTCATGAATGAACTCCTCTTGGTTTTGAGAATAATTTTTTCTCTATTAAATAGGATCGACCACGTGAAGGTGGAAGCTCATTTGGTTCTCCCCCCCCACCTCATATCACTCTCAATTCCCCATACCCAATCATGCATAACAAGTAGAAAAACAAGAATTAAAGGTAAATTAAACCAAGATGTTACATGCATACATAACATATAAGGTCCATGCACAACTAACAAAACAAAATATTGTACAGTCAATAATTTATATTAATAAAACTTTTCTTGAAAATATGTACACTCACTTATTTTTTTTATTTCTTCTTTTTGATAAACCTCATGAGTGTATTATCATTAGGATCATCTCGATCTCGACCTTCAACTATTGGATCTTCTTCTACTGCTGGAAGGTGATGTTCGATCATCTCAATCATTGTACTACTTCTAATAGCAGGACATGGATTTTGATGCACTACATTGGCATCCACTACAATAACAAAAATCATTAAAAGGACATGGTTAGTTATTATTCATAGCAGTGTTTCATTAGTACGAATATCACTACTATGTTTTTTACCTAGAGGAGTAGTGGACATGACCATTGGTTGGATTGTTATTGGTTCCTCTCCTCTCCGAGCATCCTCATCTACATGCTCTGTCATTGAAATAAGAAAATTTATAAGTACACAACCATTTAAGGGAAATATTAATAATATCCATATTATACATTTTATTTTAAAGACATGCATACCGTGATCACGGGTTTGCGAACCATTAGTATCATGGTGTTGTTGTCCACCACTATCAAAAGAACCGGTATTTCTTTCCTGCTTAAAAGAAATAGAGACATAATTAATTGATGGGTAAAATCGATTGTCAATATATTGGACAAGTAATCAACAACTGCAATCTTGTCATTTTATTTACCAACTCATTCAAAGGGTCAGATCGTGTCTCTGATCCCTTCCTTTGTCAATTTTCCACAACAACTTGAAAGCCGAACTTGAAGCCGAGCATCAAGTCTTCTTTTGTGGTGACACTGCTGAATTTATCTCCCTACATCGCATGGAATAACATATGGTTTTTTGCTCACTGGTTGCAATTAGATAAAATTTGCATGATGATATATTGTATAACATGAATAAAGTATTCAATACTTATAATTCTATCTTTTAATCTCGAGTAACCACCTTGGCCAAGTTTGTGCTGTCCATGTTTATCAAATCTTGCCTTTGTTACTTTTGATGTGTCCGGGAGCCTACGAAAAGTTTCAAGTATGTTATAATATATCATGATTTTTTCTGTATAATTAAACAAAATTCAACATATTCAATTCAAAATATCATATATTACCTTCCAGTGCTAGGTGGTGTCTTCCCTTCACTTCTCAATACCCTCTCCTTAGCGTCCTCCTGTATATTCTTCCATTCCCTCTTAGGAATGGCTAGAGGGCGATCATACTTAGGGTTCTTTTCAATTGAACCCTATATTGATTTTTGACATATTTCAAATATGTACCGGCCTTTGAGGTGGTTTCATGCCCCTCAAATATACAATTGGGTTGCTTTATTTTTGTCCCTGGTCTTGTACTGTTAATAAGCCCTGCAATATTTTCTGATGCCTTTGGCCTTCCATCAATATACTCTTTCGCTCCTTTATTCTGATCACTGTCTTTTAGCTGTATGTAATTTGCAGTGACTGCATATCTCCTCATACTTGGCATATATCATACGAACCACAACCAATCTCCATAGTTGTAGCATGGTTCGACATACTTCATCAACTAAACAAGTCCTCCATATTTCACCTTTATGCCATCCATGGAGAATAGGCCCAGACCATGTATGGAAAATGGAACAATGTGATAAATCCTCTCAGTGACACATAAGTCAATATCCAACCCATGGTCTCAATAGATGTTTGTGTTGACCAAAGTTTGGTCACCTATATGTTCCTGCCCCTGGAATAATAATAATAAAATGATATTGGAAGATGAATATTTTTGAACTATTATATGTTCATTGAATAGCCCCCGGTATCAGCTTCGCCATGCATTTCGCGGAATCAAAATCATAGTCTCCATGACCAAGATACACATACTTTTGTCCATAAGTTCAATAGAGGTATTACGAGAAGAAATATGAAAAATGTTCCAAGTGACATGTTCTCTCCTCTCGTTTCCCTTCACCTATATTCATTATCTCATTTTATACATAGTCATTTTTTCCATTGTCTCATTATTTTCATATTCTCCTTACCATTTTCCACACTTAGCCATTTTTGCTTATTCCTTTTCACGTTCACATTCATTTCCATTTTCCTTTATTTCCCATTTATTTTTATTTTCCTTTCCATTTTCATTATCCCATTTTTCCATTTCTTTCCTTTTCCCTTTTTCCTTTCCCAAATTTTACGTAATTCCTTTATTTCCCATATATTTCTTTTCATTTTTCATATTTCTTTCCATATTTCACGTGATCCATTATATACTTTCCAGACTTAGTCTTATTTACTATGGCTTACCGCGGGTTCGGGGGTTGGTGATATTTCCTAAGAGTATGTTTTATCTCCGCTACCCTCACAATGCACTTTGACTTCCACCACCTTCATAATGCACACAACTCTTTTTACTACTCTATACTATGTAACTTCTCCAACACTTCGCCAAATATATGAGTTACCACGGGTTCATGGGTTGGTGAGCAGGTTCACGGGTTGGTGATATAATATTTCTTTCATATATCAGGTGCAATTCCATCCGACCGATTCTCCTCTCCTATCCACTTTAGTTAACACCTATAAATTTTCACACTTATTTCTTATTATGTCTTACCGCGGGTTTGTGGTGATTTCTAAGATTCTCACCTACCTCAACATTCACATAACCTCGCAAACCTGCCATATTATTTTAATAATATTTTTCCTATCCTAAATTCTATGAGAAACATCTCCAAGTGACACATGGAACTTTATTAACCAATGAGATATATCCACATGGCAGTTAAATGGATGGTGCCCCATGGCAACTAACTAATGGACAACTAATTAATGGAGACACATGGCAACATACAAAAAATGACACATGGCGTGATTTTATTGGATGACATATGGAGGATTCTTATTGAAAGATTGTTGGTCTATCGAGTGATGACATGTGGAAACATTTGGTTGGGTGATTCATCACTTATGAGTGAACATATTGGTGGTTGACTGTGCATGCAAAATTATTATTATATTCAACAATTTTCCAAGGGTCGAATCCTCCAAGCTCCATAGTCTCCTTTCTTCTTCATTTCTTGTCAAGTGTATGTTACACTTAAAATTACATACCACTAAGAATTTTTTAGTCTCATAAATGTGGGATAAGAATAATGAAGAAAGGTCTAAATTCAACAAAGGAGGTCAAAATTAAATCAAGGGTCCACATTTACCAATCAAACTTGATCGACGGTGGCCGAGTCACGATCTTGCAAAGGCTATATCTTGAGCTCCTGACCTCCGTTTGCAACAAACTTTATACCGTTGGAAATATATTTAAACGTAGAAGATGGTGGTATAGTTTTCAAGTGCTTAAAGTTGATACATTTTTCTCATAAATTAAAATATCAGTCAACTGCATTTTTTAGTGGGCCTGCATGACAACTCAACTTCACAAGCTCATATCTTGAGATCCAGACGACGGATTTGGGAAAGTTTTATATCGTTGGAAAGATAAGATGATGAAGATCACATATGACATGATTTCAATGGATAAAAGGTTTATTATCATTCCCATGAGAATTAAAACACAATCATCCTCTTTTAAATGAGAATTAATTAAAGAAATAAAAGTTTAATTAAAACTTTTATTAAAAAAGGAGAGGGACCCATTTTCAATATACTTATATTAATGATGTGAATTCATTAATGAGTAATTAATGTGGCATTAATTAAAGAGAATGTTTCAAGAATAAACTTGTACAATAATTTCTAGAAGAGAGAAACCCTAACTATTCATGTAGTTAGAAAATATCTTCTTAAAAAGAGAAGAGATACTTCATCAAAGGTTGGAATAATCAGTATTGTCAGAGGGGCAGGGAAGAATATCAGAGGAAGAAGAAGACACAACCATGGATACACAATCAAGATTCTTATCAAAAGAAATAAATCTCCATCTTCTCCATTTTTTTTTTATATTTTCTTCTACACCACTTCTCATAGCTTTATGCTTGAATCTCAGAGTTGGGCACAAGGTTGAGTTGTTGAGTGTTTTTCTTGTATTCTTCTAAGATGTTTTCTTATATGATCATGGAGTATTTGCAATCACATACATGACTGTCAAATCTTTTGTAATAAATAACATATTTCAGGAATAAAACTCCACAAAGAATTGCTTCGGGGTTGATCTTGACTGTATCTTGTAACTTTGAGTTTTAAGTATGAGATATTTGAGGTTGATCTATCAAATTCTCTTTTGATCTTGATAGCTGTATTCTTTTAAAATTCTTTGAGATGATCAAATCATTCTCTCTTATTTTTCATGAAGAATACATGGATGTATTTATGTATGATTAAGAAGATTGTGTGTGATGCTAATCATAATTTAATTATGATGTTGAAGCCCTCTTTCAATATTTTCCTATCGTAAAAAGACTTTTGCTACACATAAAGATCATATTGGGTTATTGAAGAACCATTTTCATTTAAATTCAAGCAATAGAGATTTGGGGTTTGTTGTCTAGCACTCTCCCTACTCCAAGATATTTAAATATATATCTTTTATCCAAAGAGGAGAACCACTTCTCTAAAAACGAAGGGTGACTAATGTCCTTGTGAGGTTGCCATTTTGGTTCCGACGGATTCAAGCGTCAACTTTTTTGGCGACTATACTGGGGAACAATTTGTTTTCAAGAGATATGATACCTTTTGGATCATATATTATTGGAAGACTAGAAGCACTCTAGTTGCATTTTGAGAGAAAATTTAGAGATTGATTCAAGATGAATTGGGTTTTGGAGAAGCTTGTTCAAAGAACATTGAATGTCCTTGAAGGTTTATTTATGAAATTTTAGTCACAAATCAGTTGTGACAACCTTTATGGAACCATAAAACCACCAAAGATTTGGGAGGATGATCTTCTTTGAAACTCCATCCTCAAAAATCAAGATCTTAAAGAAATATGCCCTGGTGACTTCACTAAAAAGATCTCAGAATTTCAAGAAGATGTATATGAAGACTCCTCTAAGGAAATTTTCTGATGATATCAAGAGATTTCGCCTCCTCCATCAATAAAAGTTGTTCAAGGAACAATGAAAGGAAAAGGTATCCAAAGAAAGAAAAGGTTGCACATAAGCCCACTCAATTTGCAAGGAGAAGTTCACCCCTTGCCAGATATTTCCATGGACAAATTTTCAACATTCTGCAGGAATGTTTCAGAAGATGAAAATAAAAATTTGATAAATTTGATGGTTCTTGTGAAATTTTTAATGTGACTCAAAATGATGTTGCATGACAGTTATTTATCTTGACTTTAAAAGAATATGTCAGTGAATGGTTTTAATCATTGTTGCCTGGAACCATCACTAGTTGGGATGTACTAGAAAACTTGTTTGTCGAAAGATATTTCTCAAGAAAAGATCCATATTCTCTTTTCTTGAAGTTGGTTGAAATCAGGATGAACAAAGAAGAAACAGTTAAAGATTTCTCTTTCATATTTATCAAAGTTCTTCATGAGATTCCTCAAGAAATGTTTTCAAACGATGTCATTATTTTCAACTGTTACGAAAATGATTTGCCCGAAAATTTGAGATTTCTATTGAGGCAAGAAGGAAAACACAACTAGAAATAATTAATGCAACGAGCTCAACTCATTGAAATATTTGTTCTTGAAACCGGTGCCAACATATTAGACCCCCCAAAATTTATCCAAGACAGTGGAGGAATGAATTTAGAAGAAAACTTTGAGGAAATAAATGATTTTTTTTCCAAATCCTGATCTTGAAATAGAAAATGAGAACACTAAATTTTCAATCCAAGAAGAACACCATCCTTTGTATCATTAATGGGAGGTAAATCTCAACCTCTCATGTGCTCAATTTGAGAGTGATGATTACAGTGAAATCAAGGATGAACATGAGGACTTAATTAAATATGAAAATATTGTAGTAGAGTCTCAAATAATACAACTAATGTACATCAAGCCACAACAACAATGTTTACATTGGAGGGACATAAATGATCACTTTACATCAGATTTGTATCATATCGATTGTTTCCCTGAAGCATAGTTTTATGAAGAAAGAATTTTCCAAGCATTAAAGGAAAGACATTTGCAACAAGAGAAATCACAGATGATACATTTTATTTCGAAAGACCATGAAGTTATTGATGAACAACAAAATATGGCCTTACAGTTCCCCACAAAAGTTCACCAACAGTTCACCATTACAACCTCACCACAAAGACATGATCATTGTACAAAGGAAGAATTCCTTCAAGGAATTGATATTGAATCATAAATCCTAGATGTGGTTGATGATAAGGAAAATGAATTCTCATATTGGAAACTCTTTATCCAATCAAAGAACACAATAGTCTTGAGCAAATAAAAGTTGATTTAATTGAATCATGATTCCAAAGCATTGTTGGCCAATCAATACAATCAAATTTCAAGCACATCTTGCTCATTTTCATCACAATATACTTTGGGAATTATTTTTATCATTTGGTAGCAGCCTCAACATATTGGTTTTTATCATTAGTAGCGGTCTTGACAACCCACAGGGGGTCACTGTCTCGCAGTTGGAGCCAATTGTTGACCAAAATTTGGTCACCTATATGTTTCCACTCCTGGAATAATAATAATAAAAAACAATATTGGAAGATGAATATTTTTGGACTATTATATGTTCATTGCATATCCCTCGGTATCAGCTTCGCCATGCATTTCGCGGAATCAAAATCCGAGTCTCCATGACCAAGATACACATACTTCTGTCAAGAAGTCCAATGGAAGTATTACACGAAGAAATATGAAAAATGTTCTAAATGACATGTTCTCTCCTCTTCTTTCCCTTCACCTCTATTCATTCTCTCATTTTATAATTAGTCATTTTTTCCGTTGTCTCATTACTTTCATATTCTCCTTACCATTTTTCACACTTAGCCGTTTTTCCTTATTCCTTTCCACTTTCACATTCATTTCCCTTTTCCTTTATTTCTCATTTCTTTTTATTTTCCTTTCCATTTTTATTATCCCAATTTTCCATTTCTTTCCTTTTCCCTTTTTCCTTTCCCAAATTTCACTAATTCCTTTATTTCCCATATATTTTTTTTCCATTTTTCATATTTTCCATATTTCACGTGAGCCATTATATACTTTCACTTAGCCTGATTTACTATGGCTTACCGTAGGCTCGCGGGTTATTGATATTTCCTAAGAGTATGTTTTATCTCCTCCACCCTCACAATGCACTTTGAATTTCACCACATTCATAATGCACACAACTCTTTTTACTACTCTTTACCATGTAACTCCTCCAACACTTAGCCAAATATATGAGTTACCGCGGGTTCGCGGGTTGGTGATATAATATTTCTTTCATATATCAGGTGAAAGTCCATCCGATCGATTCTCCTCTCCTATCCACTTTAGTTAACACTTAGAAATTTTGACACTTATTTCTTACTATGTGATCTTACCATGGATTCACGGTGATTTCTAAGATTCTCACCTACCTCCGCATTCACATAACCCCACAAACCCACCATATTATTTTAATAATATTTTTCCTATCCTAAGTTCCATGAGGAACATCTCCAAGTGACACATGTAACTTTATTAACCAATGAGATATATCCACATGGCAGTTAAATGGATGGTGCCACATGGAAACTAACTAATGGACAACTAATTAATGGAGACACATGGCAACATACACAAAGTGACACATGGCGTGATTTTATTGGATGACATATGGCAGATTCTTATTGGAAGATTGTTGGCCTACTGAGTGATGACATTTGGAAAAAATTGGTTGGGTGACTCATCATTGCTGACTGGGCATATTGGTGGTTGACTAGGCATGCAAAATTATTATTAGATTCAATAATTTTCCAAGGGTTGAATCATCCAAGCTCCATAGTCTCTTCTCTTCTTTATTTGTTGTCAAGTGTATGTTACACTTAAAATTATATACCACTAAAACTCTTTTATTCTCGTACATGTGGGATAAAAATAATGAAGAAAGGTCGAAATTCAACAAAGGAGGTCGAAATAAAATCAAGGCCCAAGGGTCCACATTTACCAATCAAACTTGATCGATGGTGGTTGAGTCACGATCTTGCAAAGGCTATATCTTGAGCTCCCAAGCTCCATTTGCGGAAAAAATTATACTGTTGGAATGGTATTTCGATGTAGAAGATGGTGTTACAGGTTTCAAGTGTTGAAATTTGATACATTTTTATCATAAATTAAAATATCATTCAGCTGCATTTTTTAATGGACCTGCATGACAACTCAACTTCACAAGCTCATATCTTGAGATCCAGGCGAAAGATTTGAGAAAATTTTATATCGTTGGAAAGATAAGATGATGAATATCATATCTAAAATTTGGATATAAACTTTATTACCAATCCCAAGAGAATTAAAACACATTCATCTTCTTTTAAAGGGAAATTAATTAAAGAAATAAAAGTTTAATTAAAACTTTTATTAAAAAAAGAGAGGGACCCATTTTCAATATACTTATATTAATGACGTGAATTCATTAATGAGTAATTAATGAGACATTAATTCAAGGGAATGTTTCAAGAAGAAACTTGTACGAGAATTTCTAGAAGAGAGAAGCCCTAACTACTCAAGTAGTTAGAAAATATCTTCTTAAAAAGAGAAGAGAGGATGTTGATTAAGGTTGGTTGTCATTGATGTAAACCCTTGAAGAAAGCCCCGTAGCACAAAGGTTTGGGTAATGGACCCAATATTTTTTGATGCAAATATGACTCATTATTGTTTTTTCATGGTTGATAATAAGTAAATATGGATGAACTCCAAAGTGGTCCCCTTATGGTGAAAGCCCTCACGGGAAGATGCTTTGTGGAGTAAGAGAACCCATTCTTAATTGTGGAATAATGAGACGAAGTAAAGTGAATTTGTCAGGGAAAATATCCTATA
>ML786468.1:107420-139228 GCA_009831015.1 Picea engelmannii | reverse complement strand
AATACTCTTTTTGATTTCTTTGAGATGATCAAACTATTCTCTCTTATTTTTCATGAAGAAGACATGGATGTATTTATGTATGATTAAGAAGATTGTGTGTGATGCTGATCATAATTTAATTATGATGTTAAAGCCCTCCAATATTTTCCTATTGTAAAAAGAATTTTGTTGCACATAAAGATCATATTGGGTTATTGAAGAACCATTTCCATTTAAATCCAAGCAATAGAGATTTGGGGTTTGCTGTCTAGCACTCTCCCTACTCTAAGATATTCAAAGATATATCTATTAGCCAAAGAGGAGAACCACCTCTCTAAAAACGAAGTGGGACTAATGTCCTCATGAGGTTGTCGTTTCTCTCTTGACAAATTCAAGCATCAACATTTTGTACCTCAAAGGAACCTCGATGTCACCTATGGTCTCATAGTCATATGGACATGGACCTCCTTCAACAATAAATAATTCCACGTGCCTACGAAATTTTCTTCTGACCTTTTCACCTCTAGTTGACCTTGCCCTGTTAGATGTGTTGGACATCGTAACACTTTCCCCCCTCCCTCCGGAAATTCCCTCACTCGAGGATGATAGGTCTAATAAGTACGTGTTTGGTTGTACCTACAGTCCATCGATTGAGAAAATGTAGTTAGCGACGATATGATTGAAATGAAAATGGAAATGGTAAGAGAAAAACACTAGGCATCTTGTTTATTTCTTTGACTAAATGTAATGAATGGGAAAATGGGTGATTATCAATTGTTGTGTTTGAACAATTGATGTAGAATATAGTTTTCCTACAATTTTTTTGGGAATTTTCCTTGGCACCACAACCAATTAAACCAAGTAGTGAATTCGAATTTGCACATAGCCATTTCTTCATGGTAATGAATTCACATTGGAGAAGCTTGATTTCGGCTCGAGAGTAATTGCATAGAATTTCACTTTTCTTATTTTGCAATGAAGATCTGTCTTGGTAAGACAAATGATCTTCCATGGGCCTACCATTTATGGATCATAATGGTATGAGAGTGGTTGGCTACAATAGTTTGATGAAGGCATTTCTCTTGTCTTATTCCAAAATTGGTCTCCTAAAGATGCAAGGTTCAGTCTTCACAATATAAAGTTACATGTGAAACATTCTTCTTCCATAGCAATGATAAGAATGTTTGGCTCATGAAAATCTACATTTCTATCATGTATACTTGGAGATATGGAAAAATTCAAAGGAACTATGAAGGAAAGTGGTAACATAGCTTTGGAAAGAGGGAGAGAGTGTTCTCTTAGAGATGTAGAGTTGGTGTTGTAAACCCTAATGATGCATCCTACACTTCATTGTTGCATTCTTATGCAAATGGGGAAAGTGATAGAACAAAATAAGACTCTTGCAAACAAAATATGTAGGCATGATTTATCCCAATAGAATCTACATCTCCTTGAGGGACTTGTGATAGTCTACGACAAATGTAACTTTTCTAGAGAAACAATATATGCCTTTCCAGAATTGGAGAGAAGAGGTTAGATACTGATTTGTATATTTTCAATTCCATCATTTCCAATCATGGGATATTGCACCAAGTTGAAAAAATGCATGATATCTTAAGACCCATCAAGGAAAATGGCTTGAATCCAGATTTAGTAACATACACTATGAGGAACATGTGTGGAAGAGATGGTCATTATATAAAATTAGAGGAAATGACACTAAACCTTATAATCATTAACCCACTAACCATTAACTATTAACCATTAAATAAATAAATAAATAAATGAATGAATATATAAATTAATACCACTAACCATCAACCCTTATAAATAAATACCACTAACCCTTATAATCATTAACCCATACAACCCATAATACCCTTAACCCTAATCATCCTAAAACTTAACCTTTAATCCCTATAAAAAAAATCTAACCCATACATGTCCTAGCTCTTAGAACCCTTACCCCTAGCCCATGTAACACTTACAACCCTATAATCCCTATAATTTTTCTTTTTCTTTTTCTCATTCTTTCCCTAAGTATTAGGTTGTAGTTTTTTATTATATTTTTCTTATTTAATTTAATTTTAGTTTCATTTAATTCTTCTAAAGTGCCAAGTCATCCTCCTCGACATGTGAAATGACCTCCCCAAAGGTGTCCCATGAGTGGTAAAAAATTTGGTGATAATCCTCTCAGGGAAGATTTTAAAAGCACCATAAATGTGCCAATTTTTTCCCAACTTTCTATTATGACAACATTTTGGAAATCCTGTGGCCATTCTACATCTAATGGTGTTGATCTAGCAGAATTCTAGGAATTCTATAAAAAGGTAAATGCTTCTAAATTTGGCCGCCCTCAAAATATGTGAAAAGGCATGTGAAAGGGATCAAAAGTGAAACATTCCCTCCAACAGGTGCAATGTTTCATCCAAGAGGTGCAACGTCCTCTCCCAAAGGGTGTAATGATATAAAAAGTATCCCAATGACCTTATATAAGTGGGATGACCTCCATCAAGTGTACAAGGGGCTTCCTCAACATCCTCGAAGGGAAAAAGGCTCAATCCAAGTCATATACATGCCAGGTACATCGTCTAAAGTAAGGTACAAGTGACCCAACGTAAGCATCAATCCGTGGGCATGTACACAATTCCAATACAATATAAGAAGTGATTCATGTCAAATGTAAATTCCATTAGTTGGATCACATTAAGCATCATCTTCAAACTTCACAATAATTCATAGAATCCATATAATTTTTCAAGTTTAGGTATGGGAGGGTTATCATTTTCCCCGATTACATATGCCAATACCTAGGGAAGGAAATGAGACTAGCTTTGTCACCTCTCTTGGTGCTTACAGATAACACAATCATCATGGTGTTAAGGTTGACCTTGAGATCAACAAGCATGGCTTGAATTGGTAGGGGTAAGGTTCTTCTTGCTCTTTGTGTGGGTGCACCATCCTATAAGTATCTTTTATTTGCGCTTGATTTCATTGTTTTTAATGTGTGTGGGTGATGAGTGTTCTACATCATGGAGGCTTTGTGTGGTGGGTGGTTTGGAAAGGATCCAATAGACTTGTAATCACTTCATAATGGGCATGTTCTAGAGATATAAGTATTTGCTGTATGGTTATTTATACAAGTAGGTAGTGCCTTGTCCCATGAGAGGAATTGGGGAATTTATGATTTTATTCTTTTATTGAAGTTAAATTAATTATAGCATCTAAGAAGGAAAAAATGTTGGTCTACAATCATAATGCACTCATTTGGCTACTCGAGAAAATGTAGGGTAGAAGGAAATTCATAAAAAATTGGAGCACTTCAAAAACAATCCTATATACATGTGTATGCGATGATTGAACTAATGAGATTGTTGAGTTGCTTCCAGTTATAAACTCGACACATGAGCCACAACTTGAGAGAAATGAGTACCAAGAAGGTGTCTTGACCAAGGATCTATGTTGATCTAGATCATGGAAAAGTAGTACACAAGTCTATTATCTAGTATTGGCACTATTGATTGCTAAATTATGAGCAAGTACCAATAAATATTTTTTGTATGTATATGTTTGAACATTTTAATTTTGAATTTTGAATGTAATAACATTTTGACTCATGACACTTTTGTTTTTTCATTTTTTCATTTTAGATGCCCACAAAAGCCTCTAAGATAAATATATACTATTCATGTATATTCCATAAATATATGTCACACCAAATGGTGCTATGTGCAATAGAAACATCTGACTAATAGGGAAATTTACCCATAAAAACATCTATCCAAATAGGGTAGTGTACTTAGAGAAAGGTCTAGATAAAGTCACTGTTCTTATGTGACTCAATCCTCCTTCAAGGTCAATGACTATTTTGGTTGAGTTTTAAGATTGTTGGAATGCAGTTGCAAGGGTTTGATCTTTGTTCCCCACACCTGTAGTGTAGATTGGCGAGATCTCTTATTTAGAGGCAACCATTCTTTGCACAACTAAATTATTACTGTGTGGGTTAAGATGGTTATAGGACTAGGTTGAATAGGAAACAATAGAAACCTCATTGTCCCTAGAATCTTGAGTTTCCTTATTATTGGACTTGGCAAGATCCTTATGCCTTTTGAAACAATTCTTCTCAACATGGATTGACTTTCCTCATTTTTACAGGTCGCAAAGACTGATTAGAGGGCCTAATCCATACCCCAACAAAGCTGAAGGGTATGTGGTGTGTTCTGGATCAGATGATAATGACTTGAAATATATGAACACATTACATGGACAAAAGAATTATCCACTAGGTTTACCCTTGTTATGTGCCACACATCATCTCTACTGTTTCAAAAATATTCCCCTGAGGGTTCTTTATGGTATTGATTCATGGGTTTTAAATCTTGAAAATGGACGAAAGAAACTAGGTATATAAGAAAACTCATTAACATTTGTCTCATGGAAAGAGCGAGGCATCTCTGGTCATGTAAATCTACCTTTCCTTGTGTCATTGTTAGGGCTAAGGCGCTCGACCTCTTTCTCCTATGTTCACGACCTCTCTCTCCGAGTTTTTCCATGCCCTAGTCTTTATCCTCTCTCTGTAGCCTCTTTCTCCAGCTAAGGTTGGTCTGCTGTCGTGGGGATATGACTGGTCCTTTGTGTTGCGGGAATATGGATCAACATATGGGCGCAGGGATAAGTATCAACATATGGGCCCGTGTTTTGTTATAATATTTTATGTTTTGTTATTTATTTATTTTTTAATTTATATATTTATAATATCTAATATATATATATATATATATATATATATTATAAATTATAACTATATATTTTATAAATTATAACTATATATTTTATAATATATATTATAAATTATATATATATATATTATAGTGGGCCTAATGGTTAAGAACATGTGTTTTCTCCTAAGAGGTCACGAGTTCAAATCCATAGGGGGGTAGGGTATGTATACCTCCACAGACTTTACCAGTCAAATCACTCGGCGGAGGGGATCCCTTGTCCCATAAACAAGTGGGTCTCATACACCAATTTGGTGTCTGGCTTGGCATATACAAAGTCAAACATCCAACTATCAATTATCATTTGATGACATGCACAATAATGGGAAAGTGGGACTCTACTTCCCATGTAGCATAAACAATATCAATACTCACTAGAATATCATGCTCAATAATAGGTAATCAAGATGCCAAAATATGGGTTACTAGGAATATGCGGTCACAAAGATGTTGAGTTTGAGTTACATTCAAAAGTAAATGCAACCTCCAACCAAACTCTCACCATTACGGAAATACTATAAAATGGAAATCAAATAAGCATTTCATTGTCATTGAACATAGAACATCCTAATGCAAAGATGCTATTTGTGAAGCTCACATTTTGAGTATTGTGACCCACTTCTCCCAATATCATTAATTAAACTTATATTACTATTCATTGGCCACCCAATCTAAGATGGAGCAGACACAATCTACTAGTCATACTTATGCTAAAAAAAAACATTCTAATAAGTAGCCGGTGCAAAGATACTCCACCAAGACATTTTTTCTTATTAGTTCATCATGCTCATTGTATTATGCCAATACCTCAAAATTTTCTTAGAGTTCAAGATACCAAAGCTCAATATTTTCCTAAGCAATGGAACCACAATAGTGTATTCATTGTCCCAACTTATAGAAAGAAAACGTAGTGACAAAAAATCAACAGAATCAAAGGAGGAGGTCTATTGTCCAAAGAAAATAAATCATGTCAATCAGAATGGCCTTATCAACCACATATTTCTTCCCACTAGGGACATCAATAGGATTTTAACCAACAAAAAATAGGATTGCACATTACAAACTTCACAATTTTACATGTGCTAGCACACATTTACATAATATGGTGTAATATCTCTTTGTAATGGAAATAATTAATGTGCATGCACATCCTCAAAACCACAACTTAGGTGATTTTATACTTTCAATCGTCAACAAACAATGGTGCATTCTTGCACATGAAATTTGGCATGATCATGAAGAAATCACTAAATCACAACAAGAAGTGTTTGAGGTTCAAACCTAGGGCTATAGTTGATTATAATGGTAGATCAATTAATTAAGTTTTACCAACAAATTAGAAAAGGAAATTGAAGCAACTCAATATGGTTACTTAATCAAAAATTCCTTTAGTGAGATATAATTAGAGGCCATAATGCTAGAAATGGAAATGGAAGAAGGAAGATAACTCACTTGGAACTCATTGTTGTAGATGATGAAGCTCTTTGCACTGAAGTGTAGAGTTGTGATCATACTCCTCTAATAATGATCCATGCCCAAAATGACTTTCACACTAGATATGTCTCCCTTACCCTAGTCCTCATCCAAGTCTACATATGAATCATTTGGTTCAGAATCAACGTTGAAAGGATTGGCCATATCAACATCATCATCAACATCAAATTCATTTTCAATAGTATCATCATCAATATGATCGTCAAGAACATTTTCATCTACATATGGCTCAACTTCTTCGACTTCTTCATCTGACGGTACATCTATCTCGTTCTCCTGATCTGCAAATTCTTCCTTTTCAATATCATATTCTTATGGTACATTATAATTTATAAGCCTTCCTCTTGGATCATATATAAAAATGTACGACCAACCTGCTTTACCTGGAACCTTTGAATAAAATAATTGCTCGCATTGGCTTGGAAGAGCATACATTTTTGTACTCGGCTCAAACGTCCTTGTATTAACCATGGTAAATCCATTGGAATGATCAATGACAATTCTTTTAGGATCATGTACATTCATCCATAACCTGTACCATTTGACCTCGAGTAGAAATAACTTGAAGGAATTAAAATCACACTCGATTATATCATTCAAATACCCATACTATCTATTTTAAGATATCGTTGGATCCCTGTCACTTCTAGAGGAAACATTGGTGACTTGAAAGATTGCAGTTATCCAAGAATCATAGGTTTTCTTCTTATCATCCAACTTTTTGATGCGAAATTTACGACCATTGCACCACATAGCCTTGTGGTGTTTCGACTGCAATATGCCCCACACGTAAAAAATGCATATTTGTAAATGAATAAACATGATATTTAGACTTAGTAAAAATTTATAAAAGAAACACACCATGACCTAGATTAATAGAATTGAAAATAACTGAAATATGATGTGGGTGAATAATATGCTTTCCTGTTTATCTTTTAAACCATATGCTAAATCAATTTCCCTCTAAGTAAGATTGGTATCTTGATTACGATGAGATTTTTTCAACAAAGTATCCACTCCTTCCCATGATAACCTACCATTACATTGTATATTACATCGATCTATCCATTTTTTTCATCCAATCAAGATTGTTTGCGATGAATAAATGTATTGCATCCCAATATCGACCAACTGTTTGAAAATAAAAATAAAAATTAGTAATTAGAGTAAATATTAAATAGTAATTGATCATGGAAGCTAAATAAAACTTAAATAAGTACAATATAGAAATAAATCAATATTAATGAAAAGTATTATAGATCTCTACCATCTAATTACCTTTCACTTTCCTCATTCTACCTTTCCTGACAAAGACCTCCCCTTCAAATTTGTTAATGGAATTGAGATCCAAAATCAGAGGCACCTTCATTATTTTTGTTGCTAAGTTAGGAAGATACTGACTAATATACACCAAGTATTGATATACCATATATCCCTCCACCATAGATCCCTCAGGACGTGCTCTCTATCTAACAAAGGCCTTCAATGACTTCAAGTGCCTCTCCACCATCCACATTGACCTTGTGTGTACAGGTCCACACATTTCACTCTCCTTAACTTGGTGTATGAGGTAGTGTTCTTGTGCATTGAAAAATGCTGGAGGTAGATACTTTTGCATTTCACACATTATCTGAGGAATTTCTCTCCAATATTTTATATCTTCTTTATGGATTTCTTTAGATGAAAACCACCTACAGTACATGATATAACAAATCGGATCATAGGTTTCAACAACAATGTCGTATATACATTGAAAGTAAAACATATGTCGACAGGTTGAGCAACAATGATTTTTCATATAAATCATTAATACTCACCTCATGCATTTTCCAAGACCACATATAACTTGTTTTACATTATTGTCAAAGCCGTTAGGTAGAGATAGAGGTAGAACATACTGTAACAACAAAGGGATCATTAATTTTTAGGAAAATAAAGCTATATTATAATACTAAAAAGTCATATATTTACCAATATAAAAATCTACGTCCAACATAATTACCTTAGTGAAGGTATGCCAGTCATGAGTTTTCACCCCACCAAATTCACCTTTCTTCGTTAAGATATTATTTATGTTTGAAGCAAATCCCGTAGGAAATTTAATTTTCTAAATGACCTCTTTCACAACATTGCTTTCCTGCTATGTAAATAACCATGTAAGACTATTTTAGTGTACTCCATTGCTATTTGAATAAATCATATTTTGCAGTGCATGATTTCCTTCTTGAATGTCAGTACAAATTTTGACAAGTTTTTCTTTGTCACTCCTTCCATATACAATTCTCCACAATGTCTCTGTTACATTCTTCTCGATATGCATTGTATCAAACAAATGAGCTATTTGTAGGTTCTCATAGTTAGGAAACATATTGAATTGTACATGGTAACTTTTCATTCCTCGTGGAAGCCCATTAATTCCTTGACGACATTTATGAAAATTAATTAATGAGATTACAACAATAATTGTTAGATACAATAAACATAATTAGATATAAATTAAAATAGTAAAACATTAATATATATCCATACACATATATAGGCTAAATGCTTACCTTGATGGTTTAATCTATTATATTCCAAATTTCGTAGGTGAGGTTTCATTCTTCGTGGTTTTATTCCAGTCTCTTCTTTCGAATTGAAAATATTTTTTTCTATAGTTTGACACCTATGGTTCTTAGGGAGGAAGTGCCTATACTCATCAAATACATCATTTCCTAGACTTATTGAACGACATGATTTCATCCTAGGACCACAAATTGGACATGCACATTTACCCTTGGTTTGAAGATCTGCAAGGTTATATGGATTAATATTAGTATTATTTATATAACAAGGAATTGATATTTAAGAAGCATGCATCATATTTTCATAAAATTATATACTATTAAATTCCTTCAGTATGTCACATACCAAAAAAATGTGTTAGCTGAGGGGCATCATGAATTGTCCATGTAAGTATTCCATGGAATTGCCTTTACCCTATTGGTCTAGAGATGTACATAGTGATGTCAGCCCATAACTTTACTAGCTCATTGACAAGAGGCTCAATATATACATTCATATCTTTGACTTGGTAATTACCTAATTGGGTGAAAGTACACATAATTACTACTTTGTATATATATAAGTAATTATGTAACCAACAATAAAAATGAAATACAACATTCAAAACAATTTTGTAAGCAAATACCTAGAACAATTATTGCCAACATTGTGTGCTCACTCTTTATTGACATCCAAGGAGGAAGGTTATTGTTTAAAATAAAAATAGGCCACACTGAGTAAATAGACTTGAGCTCACCAAATGGATTGACATCGTTAGCTGCCAATGAAAGACTAACATTACGAGGCTCTTCTTTAAAAATTGGCCATCTTTCTTCGATGTTCCTAAATGCAGAACCCTTTGCAGGAATTCAAAGAACACCATATTCACTTATGTGACGTGCATGGTAATCCATAAACTGTGCAATTATTTGGCACCTAAATAATCGTTGCAAACATGGAATTATCGGAATATGACGAAGAACCTTGTGAGGAACCTTTTTTGTTACTTGATCGGTTCGATATATATTAATTTGACATTGCGGGCGTTTTGTTTCCGATGCGTATTGTCCATAATATATAATATGTCATTCAAACATGCATCAATAGCTTTATACTCCATTTCAATATATTTCATAATGGCACACATATCTCGGTATGTGAGAGGTAAATTATTTGACGGTGGTAAGAAAAATTCACTTAACAATCTACATCACAAAAACAAACTAGTTAATGTAAATAATAGTAATAAAAAATATTGCATCCTTAATTTACACATTAATTGACACTAAAAATAGAGAAAAATAAAGTCGATCTTTACGTATAATATGTGACAAATTATATTACGTACCTTAGGATATGTGTGAGACAAGTGTTTGAAAAACCATTCAATACCTTCAAGTTCACCAACAACATTATAGCAGAGAAAATATTTGTTCTTGAGCCTTCATAAATGGATTGTTCTACCTTCTCAAGAAGAGGTACATCATAAATATCATCATTGTTTTCCTCATCGATTGGAGCAAAGATGTCTTGTATCAATCTATTTGTCCCATCATCCGGCTCAACAATATTATTGGTGTCATCTTCTTCCATAGGATTGAGGTGATATTCAATATTCATACCGTCTTCCACATCTTGTACAATAATATTTCTACTAGTACTTGGTAGATATTTATCCAATGACAAACACCGAGGAGGATTTTTCTTTACAATTTCAAACAATCAATAACATTAGTGTATATAACAAAACTTAAAACATAATTTTTTTTATAAATAAAATCAATACAAAGACATATATATTGAATAGCTTACCACGGGACAAAATGTATGCCCCACTTCACCATGCCCATATGTAAAACAATGTTTTTTAGTTGTTTTCCTTACAACTCTTTTTCTTTTCAAGCCCCTACATTCATAGCAAGGGAAATACCATTTCCCATCAGTACCGACCAGTGCCTCCCATGCAACCCTTAACCTAGCAACTGTCCTTTCACTCTCTTAAAGTGTTGGCATTGGGATTTCCTATATTAATAACAACAAAATCCATTGAAGAAATATAAGTACATAAATATATGAATTATATACTCTAATTACGACACAAATATTAATTTTCATCATAGATTTATTAAAGGTTTATAACAATAATCAACAAATCAAAACCATACATTTTTACCACATAAGTTCCAAAGCTTCACTATAAGCAAGTAATACAATCAAACAATAAAAGAGAACTACACCAAGATAAATTGTATAATAATTAAACGTAATTGAGTAGACATGTTCATACCTATATATTTCCTAGGGAAAATTTTGTGTCCCCAAATGAAAGAGGGTCTAAGGGTTAGAGATCCAATCTCAGTATTTAAAAAAGAGACAAAGTAATATTGAAAATTTGTAACCTTCAAAGTACAAAATTAGATCTCATGTGCAGATCAAGAATTGGATTTGAGGAAAGTCGCACATAACAAAAAGACTAATAAATCATGCAATTAAAAACAACCGTAATAAGATTTTATAACCGTCAAACCTAAAACACAATTTTTGAAAACACTGACCTTTGTCGATCTTCCGACGAACGCTAACTTTGTCAAATTTGACCAAGTCAGTGAAGTCAATGACCGTTAAACCATTTTCAAACGGTTAGTTGGCATCCCCTATGTGCGTCGATAGATCGACGAACCCTATTATCTTTGATCGATCAATGAACAATCCTCTATGCTTGTTGAATGCTTGACAAAGGTATAGGTTCGTCAAAAGTCCGATGTTATCGGGGCACCCAAGAAAAAAAAAGATTAAAATTTGAATAATTTGCGACGATATGATTCAATTTATCCTTATTGTTGAACATTTTTATAGAATTTTTGACCCCATATGTACTAGTTTCCCCTTGTATGAGAGGGGTCATAGTCTGGGTGTAGTAGGAGCCTTGGGGCCTTAAGAGGCTTGGAGACCATTGCTTGTGATATGCTAGCTTTTAATCTATAGAAAATCCTGAAAGGGTTGGATGCTTTGCCTTAGAAGATGCATTGATTTTTGGCCAACAATAATGACCACACTACCTCTATGGCCAAGGCTTTGCTGGATTTTTCTGATCTGTTTATCCAATATAGTCGTCTTGTGTTAATGTTGTCACTTGTCTAACTTTGGGTTCGAGAGATCATCTTGTAGGAGACTACTTAGACTTCCTTGGTGAAGTGGAAATGAACTAGTATTTGGGATATTAATTCTTCACGCTCCTCAGAAAGGGGAGACCTATTGGGTCCTCGCCATCCTTTTATTTTCAGTGTCCCAGGTGGGGATCACTTCTTTGATGGCAAGCCATGCAAATAAAATAGCTTTCCATAATTTAGTCCACCACCACTGGCATGTGTTGGGATCATGTGGGGGGGAATTGTGTTTTGTAACCTAATTTGACACTGTAGCTGTAATATACCATATATAAAATGTATGCAGAATAGAAATAAAATGCTAGAATGGCAGAATATCAACAATATAACCAGAACATTCACCACAATAACACTGAAATGAATAGAGAATAGTAACAGAAATAACACTTTGAATTTGAAAGCAATGTTCACGGGCCTCTTCGAGGGGGCAACCTTTAGTTGAGCAGAGCTCTATTACAATAATATCCAAGTTAGGGTTCTCATACCCTCGACTCCTATTTATACTAAAAAGAAGCATCTAGAGGAAGATCCTTCTAGAAGCAAAAGCTTCTATTAGGTATTCTTACATCCGCCTTATTCTATTTTATTGAAATGCCTTATTAATATTGACCTTTATTACATCCAAATATTTTTTTCTACCTATGTGCGGGTTAGGACCCTAACATGTCCGCCCCCTTAAAAACAACCTTGTCCTCAAGGCTTGAGATGAGGAAATTGTTGCAGAATGGTAGCTGGTTCCCAAGTGGCATCTGCTGGAGTTGTATCTTTCCAATGGAATAGAACTTCCTTGATGGTTCTATGACATTGGCGACGCTCACGCTGGTCCAAAACTGCCTCTGGCTGTAGCCAAATGGATCCTTCTTCAGCTAATTCTGGAAGGTTGGTTTGAATTTGGCACTTAGCTCCAATCACCTTCTTTAAGCAGGAAACATGAAAAACAGGATGTAGCTTCGAATGGCTAGGCAAAGCTAACTGATATGCTACTTGTCCCACATGCTTGAGAATAGTATAAGGACCATAAAATTTGGGCGCTAGCTTCTAACAATGCGCAACTTTTAGGGAAGTTTGCTTGTAAGGTTGCAGTCGAAGAAACACCTGATCCCCTTCTGCAAATTGATGTTTAGAGCGACCTTGAACTGCTTGTTGCTTCATGCGATTCTATGCCATGACCAAATTCTCTTTGAGTGTACAGAGAATAGCCTCTCGAGCTGTAAGTGTTAGGTCAATTGCCTAGAACTTCGAGGCACCTGGTAAGTATGAGAGAACTAAAGGTGGCTTCTGTCCATATACTTCTTCAAAAGGAGTCATGCGTGTAGTTGTATGGTATGAAGTGTTGTAGCACCATTCAACTAAGGGTAACCATTGAGCCCACTGATTTTGCTTTTCCGAGGGAAAATACCTCAAATATGTTTCCAAACACTTGTTGACCACTTCCGTTTGGCCATCAGTTTGGGGATGATAAGCTGTGCTGAGATGCAATTCGGTTCCTTGTATCTTGAACAGTTCTTGCCAAAAATTGCTTGTGAAAGTTGGGTCACGATAAAAAACAATAGAGTGTGGCATGCCATGAAGCTTGAAGACCTGATCCATGAAAATTTGAGCCACCATGGATGCTGTAAACGGGTGTTGAAGGGCGCAAAAATGGGCATACTTGGAAAGGCGATCAACAACCACCATGACAACTGATTTATTTTCCGATTTGGGTAAGCCGGTAATAAAATCCATAGAGATATCCTTCCAAATAGCAGGTGGAATCGGGAGCGGTTGTAGTGTGCCCAGAGATTTGACTGTTTCTCCTTTGTTGCATTGACATACATCACATTCAGTGAAAAAATTACGAATGTCCTGTTTCATACCATCCCAGAAAAAGGAACGTTTGACCCTGTCATAGGTTTTGGTGAACTCGGAGTGTCCTGCAGTGGGTGTAGCATGAAGCTCAGAAAGTACCATGGATTTAAGCTTTGATTGTTTACTTAAATACAAACGACCTTTGTATCGAAGTTCATCATGGAGCCAAGAGTACCTCGGGGAAGCTGGAGCATTGGATTGCAATTGTTGGATCAGGTGTAAAATTTTGGGATCGTGTAGCCATTCCTGGCGAACGGCTTGGAGCCAATCTGGAACAATGAACGAAAGAGAAAAAAGGGATCCTTCATCTTCATATTTGCGGGAAAGTGCATCCACAACCACATTGTCTTTGAATTTCTTGTAAATAATCTCATAATCATATCCAAAGAGCTTAGTCACCCATTTTTGTTGTTCTGGGGAGGAAATGCGTTGTTCCAGAAAATACTTGATGCTTTGATGGTCTATCTTAATTTAGAAATGTTGCCCCAATAGATAAGGGTGCCACAGATCAATGACATGCAAAATAGCCAACATTTCATTTTCATAGATGGATTTGCCCAAATTTCTTTCAGATAGTTGCTTGCTGGTAAAGGCCAAAGGTCGACCCTCTTGCATAAGGACAACACCAATTCCTTTCCCTGAGGCATCACATTCCAACACAAAGATCTTTGTGAAATAGGGAAGGGCAAGGACTGGAGTGGTGCACATGGCCATCTTCAAGGTTTGAAAAGCTTGGGCAGTGGCTGGAGTCCAAGTGAAAGAGTTCTTTTTGAGGAGAGTAGTGAGAGGTGCTGCAATCTTCCCATAATTCTTAACAAAATTGCAATAATACCCTGTTAAGCCCATAAATCCACGCAAGCTCTTAAGAGTCTTTGGGTGAGGCCAGTCTTGCATAGCTTAAATATTTTTAGGATCCACCCTGACGACATCCTTTCCAACCAGATGACCCAAGTATTCTACTTCTGAGGCGCCAAAAGTACATTTAGACTATTTCAGGAAAAGTTGGTGCTGAGAGAGTAGATGGAGAACTCGATCCACATGAGAAAGATGGTCTATTCAGGTTTTTCTATAGATGAGGATATCATCAAAGAAAACTAAGACAAAATGGCAGATAAAAGGACGGAAGACATGATTCATGAGGCTTTGGAAGGTGGAGGGGGCATTACACAAGCCAAAGGGCATGACCAAAAAATCATAGTGGCCCTCATGAGTTCTAAAGGAAGTCTTGGGAATGTATGCCTCTTTCATACGTATCTAGTGGTAGCCTGAATGAAGATCCAGTTTAGTGAAGAATTGGGCGCCACTCAATTCATCAAGGAGGTCATCAATGACAGGAATGGGGAATGTGTCTTTGATGGTAAGTTTGTTGAGGGAACGGAAGTTAGGACACATTCACCAAGAACATTCTTTCTTTAGGACCATGACCACAGGAGAAGAGTAGGGGCTCATACTAGGGTGGATAATGCCTACATTAAGGAGTTCCTGGACCATTTTCTCAATTTCATATTTTTGGGAAAAGGGGTGACGATACAGACAAATATTGGGAGGAAGGATTTCGGGTACAAGGGGAATGGAGTGATCATGAACACCATGGGAAGGAGGGAGTCCCTGGGGAGTATAAAATACCAATTGATGTTAAGAAATGATGGATTGGAGGTCTTACAGGACCGAGGGTGTCTCTGTTGCTTGTATGGCATGGAGTTGGGCGATAACACCAGAATGACATTTTTTGAGCATATTTTCCATGAGATGGGAACTAATGATCTCAGGTGAATCGACGGTGATGACTTGGAACTTATATTGGTGGCCCTCCTGGTCGAATTGTATGGTTAAGTATTTAAAATCCATGAGAATGGGACCCAAAGTCCTTAGCCAGTCTGCACCCAACACAATGTCACAACCTCCCATGTCGATAGCAAACATATGGGATTTCAGCTGGTTGTCACCAATTTAGAGACACACATTTTCACAATGCCCTCCACATTTCATGGAACCACCATTGGCAATCATGATTTGGAAATTATTGATGACATGGATGTAGCAATGAGTTTCTTGGGCAATGGGGCAATGAATAAAATTATGGGTGCTGCTACTATCAACCAGAATAATTACCTTCCGATGCTTGATGTAACTGATTATCTTGAGGGTTTGGGGAGCGAAGAAGCCAGTGAGAGCATTGAGGGAAATGACCGGTTCTACTTCGGGAGGGTCTGAGGGAGGGTTTATATCAGTGGATTCAGGTGACTCAGACACAAGGGGAGTTTCTACATCCTCTTCTGAAATATCCTCAAAGATGGCCATAAAAAGATTTTGTTCTTTACACTTGTGGCCCAGGAAATATTTGTCATCACAGTTATAACAAAGGCCTTTGAGTTAACGTTCATCCATTTCATCCCTGGTCAATTTTTGGATCTTTAGTGGAGCAGAGGGAGTAGTGGGATTTACTGGTTTAGGGCGAGGGATAAAGGAGGGTTTTTGGTTTTGAGAAGATACAACCTATTGTGCTTATTTATCTCTTTTAGTAGCCTCTACCCAACTCTAAGGCCAAGCCATGAGGACATGGGCCCGAATCTCATCCTTGAGGCCGCTGATAAAACACTCTCGGAAAAATACATCAGACATGCCCTCTGTTCTAAAATCTAGGTGCTCAAATGCATCTATAAAGTATTCCATTGTTCCTAATTGTTTCAACTTTGTCAAATGGCCCAAATGGTTGGTGTCAGTGTCAAAGCGTTCATAAAGCTCTGCCACAAAGTGTGTCCAAGCAATATACCCTTGACGAGAGGTTTTTCTCCATTGCCACCATTTCCACCGTTCTTGATCTAGATGGAGAACACCATACCGAAGTTTGGCCAAGTCATCTGTAATGCCATATAAGGAGAAATAATGTTCCATTTGGGTTACCCAACCAATGGCGTCCGAGCCATCAAATTTGGTCACATCTACCCACAACAGGCGTAGGTAACGTTGAAAGTGATGGTTCTGAGAGTTATTGGAATGGGAGGAATGGTCACCTTCAGGATGTGGAGGTGAGGAAGACAAAGGGTTATCTGTAGGGATATGCAGTTTGGTGTAGAGTGCCGAAAAGACTGATTCAAGCTGGGTGGTGAGGTCTTGTTTGATTTCCTCCATTGAGCACTTCATGGTGGTATTGATGGCTGCAACATTGGCACTGAGTTGTTTCACTTCTTGTTGGGTTTCGATGAGACCAAATTGCAAGGTGTTGAAGCGAGCTTCCAAGTCTTGGCTATGGGTATGGGCCATGAGGATGGGGGAACTGAAAAGGAGCGGGCAAGGTCAATTTTTTTTTCGAAAAATGATACGGATGAATGTGATAAGGGTGAAGGGATGAATGTGATAAGGGTGAAGAGATGAATCTAATGGAATAGGTCTCAAATAATGGTAAAAAATTTTCCAGACATTTTTTTTTTTTTTTTTGCACCTTCAGAGTTATACTCCAGTCTGAAGAATACTGCAGAGAGAAAATGTCCAAACGCTTAACCAGAAAGAAATGTGTATTTACTTGGTAACCCGAACATAGTTGCATGACAATAGATCTTGTTTGTTTTAATTTGTTTATGTTTCTGTCCCCAAGGGTTA
Organism: Picea engelmannii; assembly: GCA_009831015.1. Taxonomy (NCBI): domain Eukaryota; kingdom Viridiplantae; phylum Streptophyta; class Pinopsida; order Pinales; family Pinaceae; genus Picea; species Picea engelmannii. Next base: position 121,818 of record ML786468.1, on the reverse strand, counting down.
GGTATTCAAGGGTTCTACAGACAAGGGTTTTCCCTATGCTATAGCTCACTGATATATGTGAGGGGTCCAACAGTAGTACTCGGCCCAATATCTCAGGGCACTAACTAAGGAGGATAGACTGTACCCTTAGCCGTACTACCCGACTACCCAGGTACTAGAGAGTATCTTCTCGAGTGCTGTTCTCGGTGACACTATAGCAGTAAGGTGGCCGATCGATTTATCTAAAGAGGGCTTCAAGTAATCTAGGCCGATCCGTACATAGGTGCTATTTGATGCGCTACAACTCGAAGCGGTACCAACAAGGGTTACAAGGGTGGCCAACATATGTGCGCTTAAGTACCACTTGTATTTCCTGCATGTATGAATCCCTCAACCATGGGTTTATGCATGCAACGATAGATCTCTGTGGCTTAAAGACACTAGAATACGTCTCTACCTTGAAAATAAATAAATTAACCCACACTTTCTACCAAGGAAAGTGCTCTGATACCACCTGTAATATACCAGAAATAAAATGTATGAAGAACAGAAATAAAATGCTAGAATGGCAGAATAACAACAATATAACTAGAACATTCACCACACTAGCACTGAAATGAATAGAGAATAATAACATAAATGGCACTTTGAATCTGAAAGCAATGTTCACGGGCCTCTTCGAGGGGGAAACCTCCAGTTGAGCAGAGCTCTATTACAATAATATCTAAGTTAGGGTTCTTATACTCTCGACCCCTATTTATACTAAAAATAAGCATCTAGAGGAAGATCCTTTTAGAAGCGGAAGCTTCTATTAGGTCTTCTTACATCTGCCTTATTCTATTTTATTGAAAGGCCTTATTAATATTGACCTTTATTACATCCAAATATATTGTTCTACCTATGTGCTGGTTAGAACCCTAACAATAGCAACCTGATGATGGATTTGCTTCTCAAATCAAGGAGTCTCATTCCCTTATAAGTTGGGTTCTTGCTTTGATCAACGGGTTGGTGAAAAATTTCCATTGTTGTTGTTTGACGCAGGAGCATCGTCAGCGAGCACACGTGTCAGGAAAACTCAACACCAGGGGATCATTTCAGAATCTGAAATGCTGGGAGTTACTGCGAATATTTTGGAGCTAATTGGAAAAATAGAAGAAGATCAAGTGCTTGGAACCTGATGATCATGATGGATCTGGGAGTTTCACTCCTAGCCTTGAATGTAACCGAACTTAGGTAGCAATTAGGTTTTTGTTTTCAAGTAGATGAGTAGTCAGGGGGAAGCCTAAAATCCCTTTGAGATAAACAGAGGTTTTGTATGCCCAAATGAGGCTGTTGCAAGTTAGTAGGAGATTTCTGAGTTTTTAGTTGTTGTTTGATTAAAGCTGTAGCCATTTTTATTTTGAATGAATATAACAGAGGAAAATTTATCCAACTGTGTGGATGCTGTTATTGCTTGCAAATTTCATGTTATTGTTGTTTATGTAAATGAATGTATGAAACTGTGATATGGTAGTATAAGTTTCAATTGTTTCTCTCAGGATACTTTCGAGTGCAAGGAGTGCACATAGTCCGCAAGGAGTGCATTGACAGAGGTGAGTTAACCTCATAGAAGCTCATGAGAGATACCGTTGAATATTCACCAACAGAAGTGCAAGGAACGCACATGAAGAACTCCATGTTGGGTTCAGAGAGAGAAAGAGATAGAGTTACTGAACACTTTGTAAGGAGGAGTTCTGCAAGGTGTGCATCGAGCAAAAGAAGAACGCCAGGAGGGCGAGAAGAATTTCTTTTCAAGAAATCCTTCGGATTTGAGTTTATCGAAATCCATGAAATGCAAGGAGTGCGCGGGAAGTCGAAATCTTCATGAATACCAAGCTTAGGAGAGATAACACTTTTCAGAAGTGTAGTCGAGGTCCAAGAAACAGACTTGCAGGACGCGTAAAGGTGGATACCTTTGGATACTTAGAAAATATTCTAAGTTAGAGGAAGTCAGAAGCTTAGGAGGGAGAGAAATAGTGGTCGTTGGATCACCGATTAAGAGGACCAACAACCATCCAATCAAATCAAGGTGTGCGAGCCTCAGTGTTTGTCACATGCAAGAGAGGGAACTTGCCAAAGTTCCAAAGTCCCGAAGTAATTTGGGACCATCTGATCATCTGAAGTAAATCTCAACCGTTTGATCGTTCGAAGTAAATATCAAGCATCAGATCGTCCGAAGTAGATCTGAATCATCAGATCTGAATGAAAGGTGGTGTGAATCTGTGGATCTTGGGTAAAGATTCGAAGTAAACGTCAATCGTCCGATCCGGAGGGCAAGTGGCATAAATCCATGGACTCCAGGTAAAGAACTGAAGTAAATATCAACCGTCTGATTCGAGAGAACTAGATCTGAATCGTTGTTTTGGAAGAGGCATATCTCAACCATCAGTCCAGAAGCACCAATAAGATCGTAAGATCAACGATTACGCTTGATTGCAAGGCCAAAAAGTGCACGGACGTTAAAATTTTGAGGGCGGGCCACAATCGAAACCACGGTATCGGTGAAGAGGTATGTGGAAACTGGAGGTAAATTACGGGGAGAAAAGAAATTGATCCCAAACCACTCTTGGGCGCGCCTGTAATCATGCATTTACGCAAGGACATAGCCCGAGGTCACATGTGACAAGGGGCTAACGAGAAAAGAGATAGTACCTTAAACTAGAGAGTTTAGCAGTTGTGGAAAGAGGTCGTGGGTGCCATAGAACCTGCACGAGAGGATGGAGAGGACCTGTGTTAATTCACAAGTGATACCATTAATGTCTTAGAGAGCCAATTCGGCTCAGAGTTGAAGATCCTTGACTGGGAGGTCGCGTATCCCTTAGGAGAGAAGGGAGGTGTTGCATTAAGTGGTATCAAAGCTAAAGTTTTGCTTGCAGACAACAGGCAAAGGAGAGGAGGCAAAAGAACTCGAAGTTGTACTCTATGTGTGAGATACCATCAAAACAATGCCACCGAGGATATGAGTAGAGCCGCCTTTAGCCAATCGAGCTGTAGAAAGGGAAATGCGAGAGATTCTTGCAATATTAGAGGAAATGGAGGCAGCGCAGAGAAGGGCACCTGATTCTGGAGACATCAACGATGCAAAGTGTTATCTCTCAAAATGAATCAGTCAATTTGTTCCTTTTTGTAGGTGATAGCATGGTCATAAATTAGGGTCCTATATAATTTTTTAAATTTTGGAAGTGTCAAAATATAGGAACTAAGATGTTATCCTAGAAATAAATCGATCATCAAAAGGTCTTTTCAAAAAATCGAGAAAAAATCTTTTCACCAGCTAACATCTATTTTGAAGTTGAAGTTAGCTGGTGAAAGCTTCAGGTTTCAATGGATAAAGTGTACTCTCAGTAGCAAGAGAGCCAGTGAAAGTGTTAACACGGGTTTTCCTCCAACGAATCCAGAAACCCAAAAAGGATACACCGAACACACATCATACAATCATCATGGAGAGTTAATGGACGCAAATGTGTGATGACACCTTTTCATCACATTTTAGCAGGACATCATGATAGATTGCGCTCATGAATTTCATGGGGCAGACAGAGAAGGGTTTGAAGACGTGACACACTCTTAATCATCATTGCAACTAGAGGATAAAGTACCAGTTAGTTGATGACATCAAATCAAATCACCATTTCCTATTTCAAACTCACGATGTTCAAAAATTTCTATTATGGGGTTTCATATTTCATTGATAACACATAGTTGTTTTCACCAACACTATCCTTTTCCTTATTAAGAAGTTTTCTATTTCAACCATGTACAAATTAGCTGGTGATTAAGTTGCAGATGGAAAGGAAGCAAGGAGGATGACTTCTGAGGAAAGAATTAGACAATTTATCCTTCTTGTAGTCTTATCCAGAGGTGCAAAAGAGTTTCTCAGGCACAAGTTGTATGGCATATGTGGAAAGGTTACAGGAGGGCTATCACCAGGAAATTGTAGAGGTGTTTGCAAAGTCTTACGATGGAAAGAAATATACAATGGGCTCGCTGGAATGGATAGTTGATGAAGCTGCCATCACTTCAACAACTAATTTACCCAGAACAAGCCAAAATTGGTTTAAAACAACAGTGACCAAGAATTTTGATTTTAGATCATACCTCAAGACAAAATTCCGAAGTATAACCTGGAAGAAAAGCATCCCTATTTCTTACCTTGAAGATGAATGGCAGGATCTGTTCAAAGGCATTCAGTTATACTTAACCTTAGAGGGCAGGTATGATAAGTTAATGTTATATCATTTTAGACTCTTAGATCACTTCACAGGGAAGGTCCTTCTAAATTTGCCTTTCTTTCTTCATAGAAGCCTAACCAAGGTGTGTAATAAGATCAGAGCCAAACCATTCAGTATAAAAAATGCCCTTTGTCATTATGGCCTAATTAAAATGATCATCTTGGAAGAACTGAGACTGAGAGAAAGAAATTGGCAGGACTTTCTCTTCTGGGAAGGTTTTGAGACCCAAACTCAACCTATAAATGAATATAAGAAAGCATGCAAGAAACAATCAACCCCTCAGAGTAGCTCAAGGAGAAGGAGAGCTCTCCCAAAGCCACTAGAAGACAAAAATTCAAGCATAAAGACCAAGAAAGCTAAAAAGAAACTAGATTTTGAAACAAACTTAGAGCAATCCACAGTAAAAAAGACAAATGCTCTAAATATGCCATACATAGATTCAGACACAGAACCAGAAAAGGAAGATGAAAGTCCATCCAACCAAAGTCCAGAGTACTTCATGGAACCTGCATAGGATTTTGAAGTTTTTACTTCCAAAGATGAAGGTGAAACCTGAAGAAATAAGAAATCAAGATAACACATAAGATTAAGGACTTAAAAGAGGTAATAGCACATTAAGAGGTTTTAGAAAGGGTGATAAAGGCAAGATATAAAGACTTATTAGAAAATTTTGCAAAGACCAATGCAATGTTTGAGAAATTGGCACGTGAAAGTATAAAGAAGAAAAAGAAGAAGAAAAATATCACAAAGGATTATAACAACATATGGTGGTTAGCTAAGCGCCTGAAGAGGAAGATAAAAAAAATTGAAGGCAAAAATTACCACACATCCAGATTTACAGGTGATGGTACAGGTTGCTGTAAATTTGCAAGGGGATCAATCAAATAAATAATGATTTGTGATGGAACAATAGTTTTGGATACAAAAGTTTTCCTTTTTGGAAAACAGAGCTTTAACCAGCATAGAAGGCAAAATTATACCCAATTAGCTGTTGAAAAGCAGAACTTTCATCAGCTAATTAGCAAATCCTAAGGCGAAATAGCTGGTGAAACTGCAGAGTAATAATTTTGAAGATTTGAGATCAAACAGAGCGGTTTTTGGGTGATTTAAAGGATAAGAGGACATCTAAAAGATGAATCACCAAATCATAAAATATTCAGTTTCAAAGATTCGTGGAGATTTTGGAGGAGAATGCTAAATTGGTCAACTAAAGCTTTGTTCACAGCTGTTGAAAGTTTTCCAACTACTGAAGACATGTGTCCTTTCCTCCATGACACATCATAAACATAGCAATGATGAAGACCAGATGTTGAAGACAAGCTTTGAAGACAGTTTGATTCATAGGAACTAGTTCTTAGTTATCCTATTGTATTTAGTTTTGTCTTCTATTTTCTATTTTTAGAAATCCAGATCCATTTTTCAGGGATCTGAGATCTATTGTAAAGGTTATAAATACTTATCATTTTGATAAAGTAGAGGTTTGATTTTGGATAGCATAAATACTATATTGTAAACAAACTTTTCATATGATAATACAAATCACAGTTTTCTCTCTCTATTGATGTTAGATTCTCATATTTCCTTTTGTACTTTTATTCAAGTTATTTCAGCTACAGAATGACTGTCATCTCATTGGTTAGCTCATAACTTGATTAATAGTTTGTTATCATTGTTTATTAAACCCTACATTTGTATTTGGTTTATAGGCATTGTTTTCTCACCCACTTTAAAAGCTATCATCTGATTATTGATCCTTGAGAGCACTGGTTCATTTGATTCTAATTTTGACTATCTGAATACCATACTGTAATTGATTCATCCCATTGATCCACAGATACAAAATACAAAAACAATTTTACTTTAAGTTACCAAGCATCTTTGACCCACAACCACAAAGAGTTTCTTTGAGTGATAACAAATTGGCACCATTGCTGGGGAGAGGAGACTGAAGCTCAGCTTTCCTGGGAGACGACACATAGCTGATCTTTGATGATAGACAAAGATTAGACATTACATTGGTTGTAATAATATATCTGGCGACTCCACAAGTTCATTCTGTCTCCAAAGAAGATTAGTACCATGGTGGATCCACAAGAATCACTTGTCACACCAGTGCCCAACCCTGAACTAATTATTAGAAGAGGAAGATCATTTCAAGGTCAGACTTCAAAATCAGGTACCCAAAGTAATCCTCTTTCTCATTCTAAGAAGTTCATAACAGAAAACACTGGATCTTCTTCCTCTAAGATTGTCAGTGAGAAAGCATCTGTAACAACTACAGAAAAATCAATTATTTCTTATCAAGAGGAAAATATCATTACAGAAGAAGTGATAGGCTCAAATTTGGTTGAAGAATCATCTAAAACTTTAGAAACAAATCACATCTCATCATCCCTTGAGTCTTTTCACTCACAGCGGGAAGAATACCATATACACATTCACACTAGCCTCCTTGTTGTAGAACATATTCTTCAAGAACTGTCTGCTAAAGGTGAGGAAAACTTGGCTGAACGACTTACAAAATTCTATATAGCCTCATACAAAACTTCTTTCCTATCAGAGATTTCTTCCCCTTTTAAATTAAACCCCCCCAGTGATGAGGAATCAGAGAAAAGTCTATCACCTCTTTCACCAATAATCATGGCTGCACCTCCTCCTTTGACCAATATGCAACAAATCCTAGCTGCTAGGTATGCACCATTGATATTGCCAAATATAGTATCAGCCATGCCTACAGGAGACTATCAGAAGTATATGCCCAAATTCACAGGTGAAGGTGATGTGACAGTTGAAGAACATATAGAGGCCTTTTACAGTTATGAAAAAAACCTTAACATTGAGGAAGAAGATGTTTGGACTCGAGTTTTTGTCCAAAGCTGAGATGGCCATGCCAGGAAGTGGTTCAAAGAACTTCCTGTTGGTTCAATAGTTGGGATAGAGCAATTGGATGGTATTGTTTTGAAGCACTGGGGTAATAGAAGAGATTTCTTGTACTATATTACTGAATTTGGAAATCTCAGGAAAGAAAATGGTGAATCGGTCCCTGATTTCACTAAAAGGTTCAATAGGATGTACAGTAAAATACCAGCCAAGATAAAACCTTCAAATACCTCTGCCAAAATCACATATGCAAATTCTTTTGATTCATAATTCTATCTGTTGTTGAGAGAAAGAAGGTCACCTACCTTATCTCTAATGCAAGATTCTTCCCTTGAAGTGGAATCGAATATATTGGCTGCTCATAAGTTGAAGGGAAACACTAATAGAAGAAATCCTAGAGATGAAGCTTCTTCTTCATCCCATACTAATCCAAAACTAGACAAGATGGCTAAAATGTTAGAGTCTTTAACTTATGAGATATCTAAACTTAAAATTGAAAACAAGCAGCCCATCAAAGGAAGGGGTACTTATGATTATACAAACTGAAATTCAAATCAGAATCCAAACAACTTCAAGAGAAATAATTAGCAAGTGCAGATTTTGCAGAGAGAAAGAAATCCTACTGAGGATCAAAAGATAGAGGCTCCTCTTCAAAATGCTGTGATGGAAGAATATGATGAAGATGAATGTCCTGAAAATCAAGAAGACCATATTCATTGTTTCAAAGCAGAGCTGGAAAATTCATTTTTGACTCAAAATGATTATGAGGAGTCCCTTACAAATGAAAAAATTAATGAACTCTCTGATGACAATGGTGTATTTCAGGCAGATGAGAAAAATAGATACAATCTCAGGTCTAAGGCAGCGACTGCAAAACATAGTACTACACCTCTTCCTCAAAAGAAAAATCGTGTACCTGCCAAGCAACAAAATCCAGATCAACAAAACTTAAAGGAACCACAAATTGCATTAAAAGAATCATCCCACGAGGTAAAAACATTTGAAAATGCCTCTTTATCTTTTAATCTTGAAGCAGAAATCCAAAAAATTAAAATTCCAATCCCTCTAGTTGAGCTGATGAAAAATGAGTAATTTAATAAAAACATTTTGAGCACCCTTGATCCTAGCTGCACTTATGACTCTGCTGATATCCTCAACATTCAAGATAACCAACCTACTATTGTCCTAGGACCTATGATTGAAGATCGGGATGAGAGCTGTCCACCATTTTACATTTCCTTGAACATTCATGACAAAATCTTGCACAATTGTCTCTTAGATTCAGGTGCATATCATAATCTGATGCTAAAGGCTGCGATGGAAGAACTTGGTCTAGAAATCACTAAGACTTATCATGATATTTTTTATTTTGACTCCAAGAGAGTTAAATGCTTTGGGATTATTAAATATTTGGCAGTGACCTTGACCTTAGCATCAATGAAAACCATGGTGATGGATGTGGTTGTGGCAGACATCTCTCCCAAATTTGGATGTCTCTTGTCTAGATCTTTCATGAAAAGACTTGGTGGAACTCTGCAAATGGATCTATCACACACCACCATTCCGATGTTCGGTGGAGAAAACATAAGGTTGTACAGAGAATCTTAGCTTGCATACATAATCAATGATGATCAGAATCCAGTCAATTACCCAATTTATTCAGTGGACACAGGTATGGGTTCATGTATACTTCAAATTGACAACACTCTTTCTGAATCATTATTACTTAAGAAGCCCATTGTGCAGCCAACATAAATAGGTGAAAATGATTTCTGGACAATGTTCTTTGATGGGGCATGTACAAGAGAATCAACTGGAGCACGCATAGTCATCATTTCCCCATTGAAGGAAACCACTCATTTATCTTTTAAGATTGATTTTAAAGAAACTAACAACATTGCAGAGTATGAGGCCCTTCTCCTAGGATTAAATGCAACCAAAGAGATGAAGATTCATAGACTACATGTATTTGGAGATGCAGACCTAATAATTCAGCAAGTAAACAAATCCTTCTAGGCCAAACATGTTAGGCTGAAAGCCTATAGAGATGAAGTTTTGACAGTAATCCATGCTTTTACAGATTTCAAGATTACTCATGTTCCTAGAGCCATGAATGGATTAGCTGATTCATTGGATGTTTCAGCCTGCTCTTTCATACATCAATTACCCTCTAAATTAAACTATGAAGCCCAAGTAAAGTATAGGCCATCACTCCCTGATAATGTAATGTTTTGGAAGGTTTTTGAAGATGATGCTGAAATCACCAGATTCCTTGCAGTGATGGATGAGTTTGCAGATTTGCAGATTGATTTGGAGAATGAACATGATGAAGAAGCTGAGAAGTAAAATTGGAGCACATGAAATTGTTCAATTGTCCACCAACAGAATTCCTAAAGGATTGGTACCTTTAGAAAGGTTGTTTGATAATAATGATGTGGCTGTCAAATTGGAAAATAAGGAAGAGGACTCAGATGTCTTTCAGTTAAATGTAGCTAGTGAACAAGATCCTAAATATGTCAACTTAGCTTCTCATCTGTCTGAAGAACAAAAGGTTGATTATGGTGAGTTGCTAAGAGAATTTGCTGATATCTTTGCTTGGCAATACAGTGACTTGAAAACATTCAACACCGAGATAATTCAACACAAGATTCCTTTAAATAAAGATACTAAACCATTTAGGCAGAATCTTAGATCTTTCAGCCCTATGTTGCTGCCTACCATGGAAAAATAGATCAAGAAATTATTGGATGCTAAAATTATTATACCTCTCAGATACTCAGATTGGATTGCTAACCTTGTACTTGTCAGAAAGAAAAATGCAGAGATCAGACTCTGTGTGGATTTCAGAAATTTAAACAACTGTTATAGGAAAGACAACTACCCGTTGCCCAAGATGGAACACATTTTACAAAAGGTATCAGGGTCAAGTGTGATGTCCTTTATTGATGGGTTCTCTGGAAACAATCAGATTGCTGTCCATTCGGATGACAGAGAAAAGACTACCTTTACCACTCCATGGGGCACTTTCATGTATGAAAAGATTCCTTTCGGACTGATGAATGCTGGAGCTAGTTTCCAGAGAGAAATGGACATCACATTCGTTGGAGAGAAAGACAAATTTGTTCTGATATATCTTGATGACATAACTGTTTTTTCAAGCTGTCATGAAGATCATTTGCAACATTTGAGGAAAGCATTCCTAAAGTGTAGGAGGTATGTCATTTCTCTTAATCCTAAGAAATCTAATTTTGCACTTAAAGAAGGGAAATTGCATAGACATATTGTTTCAGCTGATGGGGGTAAGGATTGATCTAGAAAGAGTAGAAGCCATTAAAAAATTGTCTCTTCCTAGATCAAAAAAGGATATTCAGTCTTTCCTTGGAACTATAAAATTTATCAGGAGGTTTATAACAAACTTTGCAGAACTTACAAAGCACATTACTTATATGTTAAGAAAGAATTTTGAAGTAAGATGGACTGAAGAAGATAAACACTCTTTCAATGCTATCAAAGAAGCCATTATAACAACCCCTGTTTTAATCAGTCCTAACTTTGACAAGGAGTTTTATATCTTTTCATTTGCTTCAAAAGATACAATTGCAGCTGTACTATTGTAGAGAAATGTTGATGATCAAGAGAAACCAGTTGCCTTCTTCAGTAAAGTCTTGAGAGATGCTGAAGTAAAGTATGAACCATTGGAAAAAACAAGCATATGCACTCATCAAGTCATTAAAAGCATTCATGATTTACATTATTCAAGCCAAGGTAATAGCTTATGTACCCTCAAGCTCAGTTAAATATGTGCTTATACAACTCGACATAGATGGAAAAAGGAGTAAGTGGATAGCAAAGTTAATTGAATTTGATGTTGAGATCAAACTAGAAAAACTTGTGAAAGGTCAAGGCCTTGCCAAGTTCCTTGCATAAGAAAATTGTAAGTTGCTTGAGATAAATTTTGTGGGTATAAATGCAGAAGGCATTCAGATTTCAGACGACAAAGGTAGTGATAATTTGCAGGTTTCTCCTCACCTAGCTGACTGTGAATGGTACAGTCACATAATTTATTTTCTACATAATTTATCAGTTCCTTCAGATTTGACAAAAACACAAGGGAGAGCTTTAAAGCTCAAAGCCAAAAATTTCTGCATCAATGACAACTTATTGTTTTGGAAAAATCCAACAGAGATTCTCTTGAGGTGCATAAACCAAGAGGAATCAACTAAAATCATGACTAAATTTCATAATAGTGAGTGTGGAGGACATCACTATTGGAAGACTACCGCTCATAAAATCCTAAGAGCTGGTTACTATTGGTCATCCTTATTTTCAGATGTGTGTCAATTTGTGAAAACATGTGACAAGTGCCAAAGGTTTGCAGGCAAAAAGCAACTAAAATCTCTTCCCCTCAAACCTGTTGTGGTCACGAGTCCTTTTCAAGAATGGGGTTTGGACTTCATAGGTTAGATTCATCCACCTTCTAGCAATCAACATAAATGGATCCTTGTGGCTACTGATTATTTTACCAAATGGATCGAAGCCATTCCTACAAGAAATGCCAATCACACTGTGATCAATAATTTTCTGCAAGAAAACATATTCTCTGAATTTGGCTGCTCTAAGAGAATAGTCACAGACAACGCTGCTGTTTTTAATGATAAACACTTTGATCCATAATCAGATACAGGAGCCTGACAGGGCTCAAAAAGGCTCAAAAATGAAAGTGCTCGGAATCTGACGAAACTAGTGCCATTGCGTCCGTCTCGTCTTCCTGATTCCAGCCATATATTTACTTCGTCAAACGGGCTTTGTATGCGAAAGATATCGCATTTTGTTCGAAAACCCAAACATGCAAAAAAATGGGTGACTGTACAGTCCGTACAGTGCCATGTTGCAGGCTGACTTTACAGGTCGTACGACTATACAACTGACATGGAAGCTTCTGGTGACAACACGTGGCAGGTGACAGGGAGTACGACAGGTGATTTGGGCGAGTTAGAGGGTGACACATGTCACCACTGTAAGGGTGACACATGGCACAGGCTGACATGGCAGACACGTGGCACAGGCTGACATGGCAGTGATGTGGCAGACACGTAGCGGTACAGTTGCTGACTAGGAAGACACCTCGAGAGACAGGTGGATGAGTCAGAGTTTGACAGGTGGCAGTTTTTGATTGCTTGTTGAGGTGCCACGTGGCCCAGTCATGGGCTGCCACATGACACCCTCTGGTTGGCTCTCCGACGTAGTGTAAAATTTTATGGACTCCACGAAATTCGAACCCCCGACTTTCTTCCAAGATACGGACTGGCAGGACCGGGCTAACCTCCCGCTCCACTGGTAGTACTTGATAGTTATACGACATTTATTTTATTTGAATTAAAACAATGTAATGGGTGGAGGCGGAAAGGGCTAGGGCTTAGCCCCAGCTTGTGGTTTCGACCGTGGTCACCCATACACCTGAGGGCGCGGCACTAGATTGCACGAGAGTTGGCATATAGGGACCAGCCCATGGTTCTCGGGCAGTTCCATGTGACCCAGACCTTAATCCGAACAGGGTGCGGGGGTTATGGTGGTTAGCCCGTGGTTCCATATATATGCGCCGAAGACCAGGAGATGGCGAGCATGGGAAGGGCCAACGCATAGCCCGAGGGGCTAGCGCTCGACCACATGGCCCCATGTGACCCTGCCAAGGGGGCGCGCTTCGGACAAAGGGGGCTTATCCCCTATTATTAAACATAAAGTGTTTTTTTCATATAGTTATGGATTTTTTTATCGATATTATGCCTGTATTAATGGATTTTATCCATTTTTGGGAGATATTGGGCATTTTTGGAGCCCAAATTTTGGGAGGGAGTTGGGGATGGATAACCAACTTCAGATCTATTAAAACTAGGCCCGTTTGAGGCCATGGAGGTCATTTAGAGCAGAGTTATGCTGAAGGGAAGCCAAGCCAAAGCCATTTTTATGCAGGGAAGCTATTGAGGAGTAGACGCTTGCGGGCCATTTCTGGGAGCTCCGGTCGTCCGTTTTGCGTGCCGTTTTCTTTGCTGGGTTCTAGAGATCTAGAAGAACATGAAAAGATCAGTCTTGTAGCCAATTGGCACTACTGCGATGTAATTTTTATCTTTTGAACATAAATAAAAAAGCCTCCCCCACAGAGACAAAGGCCCGGAGACGTAGGCAATGTTGTGCCGAACTCCGTTATCAATTATCTTGCTATGGTTTGCTGTTTATTACTTCATTTAAGATCTGCATATGTGTATATGGCTGTCATAATTCCTCTCTTTTCCTCATTCTTTCATTAAGATTCTTAAAAGGGTTAATTAACACATGCAATTAAAAACTCAACCATAGTCATTAAAAGATCCTACAGATCAAGTGGTATCAGAGCTAGTTGACGTTTGGATTTGAGTTTTGCATGTTAACCAGGGAAAAGATACAACATGGTGAAGGCGAGCTTGTTGCAGAGAATCCATTAATTGGATTGAGAAAGAGAGCTTCTCACAGAGAGAAGATGGCATCGGAAGAAGGGATTTCTCAGGATGAGAAAGAGTTCCGGAAAAATTTCCTTGCTATGTCGGATATGGTGAAAGTTTTGTACGAGGATTACTTGGAACGAAAGAGACCAATTTTGGGTGAATCTTCAAAAGGAAAAAGTGAAGAGGAAGAGGATCATCCTCAGATTCCTTCTTCACCTCCATCATCACCTCCTTCTTCTCCTTCTTCTTCAAGTTCAAGTTCTAAATCTAATGGAAAGAAAAATGTTCATAAACATAAGAATGAAATGCCATTGTTAAAAATTGATGTTAAATTTGAGTTTCCCATATATGATGGTGAAGTAAATGTAGAAAAACTTGACAATTGGATCAGGGAGATGGAGGTTTAATGCAGTGTGCAATAGATCAAATATGAGGCCACGCAAATCAAGTTGGCATCTTTGAGACTTGCAGGTACAACTCTCATCTGGTGGCAAAGCAAGCTGCAAAAGGGAACACAACAAGTGGGTAATGTATTTCCATCATGGAAGAGTTTCATTTCTGCACTTAGGAAACAATTCTATCCTTTGGGTTATAAAGAAAAAGCATTAATTGAATGGCAATCTTTAAAACTAAGAAAAGGATAAATAGTGCAAGAATACACCGATGGATTTTGAAAAATGGCATTAATGTTAGATATCCCTTTACAAACACAAGAAACTCTTATGAAGTATATAGGAGGTTTACCTGTGCATATTATAAACACTGTTTTCATGTTTGGACCCACTAACC
>ML786468.1:55024-68452 GCA_009831015.1 Picea engelmannii | reverse complement strand
AAGGACGAGAACTTGGCTCCACAAGTTGACCTTCTCCTCTTGTGAGTTTCAACCTTGTGAGCATCAGAAACAAAACACTTGCAAATAATCAAGTCTTCAAAAACCTATGCTCTGATACCAACTTGATCTAAAAATGAAGAAGATTTGTAATCTTGAAAATATTTGCAAATTAAATTTTATGTGTTAAAAGAAAATGGATCAACTTTGCAACACATCATTAATAGGATTTACTCATTTAAGATGCATATAATCAAAAGCATAATCAATGAACATAAACACATAACACATCAAATGATAAAGGAGTTCACCCCTCTCTTGGGCTACATCTCCTGGTCCAACTTCCAATGGATCATTAGTATTATTTTCTCAAAGTTCTAAAAAACGTGCTTTACAATTCTCAAAATGACCAACAGACTTATCCAATGGCTTCAGAGCGTCCAAAAACCCCTAGCTGGGCTTTTTCAGCACCTCGTTTGGCCAAAAAACGAAGAAGATAGGCTTCCTTGAAGTCTCCTCTTCAAGCTTGTTGTCTCTACATCTACAAATTGCACCCTTGTACCTTCAACCTAGCACACACACTATTTAAAGCGTAAAAACCCAGCACCGAATGCAACCGTGCCAACGGTGCAAATTATAGGTCGGTTATGGGAGCGCTAGCCCCTAACCGCCAAATTCGTGGGCACATGGGTCGTCCATACGACTGCACGCTATCAGAAAAAGAGGCTACGTTCAAAGGCAAATATCAACATAACAAGTGGCGGGTCGTTCAACCGTTCAAACCACAAATTAAAACCAAAATGCGCGCCAACCATTGCATATGATATGGTCACATGCAAAACCGGGGGCTAGCTCCGTTTGTAATACAAAACTCCCCCGTGCGCGATATGGTATGGTCATATGTATAAAGCAATACGACTGCGGGTCGGGGCTAAGCCCCGACCCGACCCCCCACCGTATGCAAGATTACACGAATTCAAATACAATACAACACATATATCAAATAAGGAACAATGCGTGTCCCATTGGCAAGGTGGACTTTGCAAAGGCTTTGACCAATGGGGGAGGTCCTAGGTTCGAATCCCACGAACTCCATATAGTTTTGAAACAATACCCAATACAATGGTGCCACGTGGCAACACATGACTGGGCCACGTGGAACTCAACCACAAACCAAAAACTGCCACATGTTGAAACATGATTCGTCCAACTATCAGCCAATCCAAAACTGCCACGTCACCTCTGCCATGTCAACATACAGTCTCTACCACGTCAGCTTGTACGGACTATACGGACTGCACAATCAGCGTCTCGTTTTTTGCCTGTTTGACGATTCAAACAGATCACGATATATCTCGCTCCCGACGTTCGTTTGAACCCAAACGAGTTGCGTTGGGTTCGCAACGACGAGGCCTACGCTCTCGTTCGATTTGAAGTGATTATGAGCACTTTGAATTTTTGAGCAAAATTTGATCCCCTGATGAACTCCACATGTGGCTTTGTAGATTTCTTATAAGGGATAAAGCCTACATATGTATTGTTGGCCTCCCTTACCTCATATATAAAGGAAGGAGAGTGTCCTTTCATCATTGTACTCTTCTCTTTGTACTTGTCTTCTTGGAGTGAGATGCTAGGGTTCATGAGGAAACCCTAGAAGAAGTTATGAAAGGGAAAGGCGACATATTTCTCTTGTGAGATACTAGGGTTTACTCTTGTGAATAAGACATGGGATATGATGATCTTTCTATTATCATAATTCTTATCACTCTTATGTTAGAGATGTGATTAAGAGGAGCAAACTAGTATTCCTCTCTCTTGTGCTTCTTTTGTACTTTATCTCTTTTGTTTTGGAGTCACTATGGTTTCTTGGATCATATTGGATATTAGGGTTAAGGTTTCATCCCTTGGAGACTTTGAGGTTAGGGTTTTGAGATGAAACCCTAGGTTGTGCTTGTTGAAGTGAAGAAGAAGATGAAATGTCTTTCCTTGGAGTACATACTTGTGTTATTCTAGCTTGTTGGAGCTCCTTGGTGTGAGCTATGGTTTTCATTGTTTTCCCTAGCTAGGGTTTTGGATAGCTAGAGGATTGTACTAGCCTTGGGACAAGGCTATGGTATGCACATGAGCTTCATCTTTATGCATATTAGTGAAGTTTCTAATTTTTGAATACTTTTGTAATTGCAGATTTGATTTTCAGCGATCTATTACTTCATGGTTTTGTAAATTCAACACATATATGCCTTGTTGATTTAACCATAAGTTAATGTTGAAATTGTTAAGTGATTTAAAATTAATATTGAAGAAAATAGGGCAGATTTGTTGTTGTATTTATAGCTGTCATAAAGTGAATTTCATGTATGTTTATATGAAGGAAGGTTAGAGACAATTGGAGCTTTACTAGTATTCCTTTGTTGTGAGGGATTATCACCAATATGAAGGGGATTAGAGGGATAACTAGAGGATATCTCTTCTTCCTCCAACTCCTTAAGTCACTTTCCATCCACGATTCTCATTGGGAAAGTGTACTTGAGGTGCCTTATCTCTCTGTAGAAATGATAGCGCAAGGGCTTGATGTTCATGAAATCTAAATTTTTCCAGTGAGTGATGCCTCCATGGTTTATCCCAATGTCTTCTAGTGGACCTTCATTTATGTGCATCTCAATTCATATTTTTTCTACTACCAAGCTATCCATTACCAAACTATTGTCATCTATTTTCATGAATCTCCCTATTTTGTCCCCAATTTGCTTGAGGATGTTTTCTAACTAGAACTCGAGGGAGATTTGTTAATTTTGTCTAGATGAGTATTTGAGTGATCTATTCATGAGATGGATCAAACCTTGGGTTCAAGTCTTGGATTTATAGACAAGACACATTATTGAAGTGTGGGCCTTCTGTTATGATTTTGTCCCTACCCTGTTGATATTTAAAAAGTAGTGAAACCTCTGGGTCTAAATTGAATCTTTGGTGTGTACCCCAGGGACTTGTCCCACTTTGTTGCAGCCCAAAATTTCATGGCTGTCTTTGAGAGATCATTTTCGTCACTAAATTTTCCAACAAAATCCTTGATGGAATACTGTTGAATGGTCTCCTAGGATTCATTGTTATTAATGTCAATATGCATGTCTCCAATCTTATTCTTAAAACATTGGGTTCAATTCTTCATTCCTTTCTTGGAGGAAGTGTTTTCAGGGGAGGGATGAGGGGGTGCCTCCCAATTAATCAATTTGCAAAGAAGGTTTATTTGAAGGAATTCAAGTTGTGTTTGAGCTAGAGGGTAGAATGGTGGAGGTGAGGGAGTGGGAGTTGAAGGTGGAATACGGGTTGTTGTTAGATAGGATGATGTATATTTTAAATGGGGAATCTAGGAAGAAAGAAAGGAAATGATGTCACTTGTGTGCTTTGCACCATCATATGGTTAGGTATGTTGTTGGGATTGATGTAGGATTTGAGTGCATACCTATGTCGATTTGACAAGGAATGATTAGGATGATGTTGAGATGAGTCCCAAGAATGGGATGGGGGGGATGGGGGGGATGGGGGAAATAGAATCTAGGAGGGCCTCCATGGAAGGTTCCTAGTGTTTAAATATCCATGGCTCTAAATATTTGAGGGTTCACATTAAGGAGATGGATTTATGCGTATGCTTGTTGTTATTAGAAAGACGACAAAATCAATATAAATATTTGTGATTTCTAGTTTTTATATTTTATAAAACATCTGTTAGTATTTTTAAATTAGTTTATTTACTTGCTAAAAATTGAAGATAAGCTTTATTGTTGATTAGACAATGTTTTTTAAAAACTTGGATACTATAGCTAAATGAAAAATAATAATAAGTAAAACAATTTGAGAATTGTTAATAAAATGCAACCTGTTATAGCACAAGTTGTAGGTTGGGAAAGCCTACCCCAACCACAAAAGAAAGTGCTACAACTTGGGAATCCTACATCCTATGTCACCTCGATGTAGGTCCCACACTTCAAGGGTGACTAGGTCACTCTAGGAAGGTGATCCCGATGACCCTAGGGGGAATGAGATGTAGATGAATGGGTATGTAAGTGGAGCCCCTAGAGTTCAAATATAATTGGATTAAAATGTGGGAAGATATGCCTTGTAAGTCAAGTGATTGTTCCCCCAAAGGTATATTACTTCTTCAGATGATTGTACCTGCCCGAGATATAAGAAAATCCAACTTGCAATAATAAATGTTAGTATGAATCAACGAGTTAAGCTTGTTGTCTCTAATTTGCAGCAGTAGATGATATTTAATATCAGCAAGGAAGATATTTAAAATCAGCATGTAAATCATAAGATCAATCAACAATATTATCAATGAGTATGGCAATCAATTATGACTGAAAAATGACACTTTGAGGCTAAACAAAGCAAGTTGTTGTAACATGTATTTTCTGCAGAAAATTGCAGCCTTATGGCTGTAGAATTCATTCACTTTTATCAGAGAATTACACCATCAAAAGATGCCAACAAATATCCCAAAACATGCGCCCTAGTTAGTAGAGTTAGTGAGCAAAATTTAGGAGCTAGTCTAGGGTTAGTCTAGGGTTATGCAACCTTAATGTATGTACGTTAAAGTTTGTAACAACAATTAAAGTAGTGGGATAGAGGGGAAACCCTAGTAGGGGAAGACTCCTCTCAATGTGGCAAACCAAATCCAAGCAAGAGATCTTTCAAAAGACAAAAAATCACGTTTCCCAAGGCAATTCTTTTATATCTCCAATGCAAAAAATAGATGACTAGTGCCTTTACTATTGGGTTAATGGAGTCAAATAAATGAAATAGAGATGATACTCCCTTGGGGGTTTAAATCCTCTTACTTCCCAAGGCAAGTATCTCTATTTAGGGTTTGAGAATTAGGGGTGTAAATCCTCTTACTTCCTTAAACAAACCCTTGCAACATCAATGAAGTTTAAGCAATAAATTATGGAGACTAGAGTGGGGGTGTAAATTCTCTTACTTCCCACTTAGGTCCTAGCACACCAATCATTGACTTGAAAAAATGATAGCATAAGAGTAAAATACCGTACCAAAATCAAGAAATATGCTAATATAATCCACCATAAAAGCTAGAAAGCATTCCTCCAAGGCTAGAGCCTCACTCCTCCATCAACCATTCACAAGAGATAGCCATAAACAAGTGCACAAGAGACAAATATACCAAGTTTAGCGAAAATTTCGGATCCAATTCCTCTCACAAGAGGGAGATTTATGTCCAAATGAGATCTTATGATCTCTTATTTATACAAAATGTCAACAAGGTGAGCTGTCCATAATTTAAGGGGTAAAACACAAGACTAGGGGTCAAAAACCCTAATCTTGCCCCCTTTAACAAATTAATATTAAACAATTCATTTAAAGTTTCACTTTTGCACAAATAAAACCCTAATTTAAGATGGACGTCTCCCCTTTAAGGGATGTTTTGCCACTTAGAAGAAGTCGTTGATGTTGGAGAGGCATTGGTAGGCATCCAAAGGCCATATGCCAAGAATCTAGGCAATATCCTCATGGTGAAGACCTCCTCCTCCTCAAAACGTCCAAGTGCCAATGTATGTCACCTAAACACCAAACCCTAACCCCCCTAGATGACATCATGCTAAAAAAGTAGAAATTTTGCCTCTCCTAGGAAAAACATTTGGCATGTGGGGGATAGGATACATCATCCAAGTCATCTTCAAGGACTTTCAAGTTTTATCTTCCTCATCCGGCATGCAGACCCTTGGAATCCACCTATGGGCTTCAAACCACATGGAAGCCCAAGCTAGGCTTGTTCTTCCAAATTGTTCACCAGCTAGGTCCTGCAAAGGCAAACAAGCACGCCCTCCAAGAATCTGAAGTCATAACATCATGATAAGTGAATCCAATCAATAAATGAGCCACTTAAGCATGTGCATCAAATATCACTATGTCAAACAATTAATTTCTCAAAGACACTATGCGACTCATCAATCTTGAATATGGGAGGGCTAACGAGGTGTCCTATTGGGTAGATCTTGACTTAGGTCAAGGACAGTTTCCAAGAGATCTCTCTCCAAGCCATGTAAAGTGGGTGAGGTAGTTGGGGTCAAGACTCAATGGGAATATGGCTCATGACATACAAGGGGTCGTAGTGTCTCATTCATGGGTACCTTTGTAGAGGGCGTGTGGTACCTTCATTCGCAATGCACTTTTTTCCATTATTTTATTCTTTCATAATTTTAAGGAGAGGTTGAAGGTCACTGCCTTGGTGTGGTGACCAGATAATGGCAATGTCACCCATAAATACCTAGTGTAAATGAGAAGGTTGTCTCATGATGAGACCCCCTTTCTCTCAACCATGCAACTTAGAGCCATTACCTTGGTTTGGTGACCAAATGATGGCAATTTCATACCACTAGATATTCATGGACATGATAGGTTGGCTTGTGATGAGACCTCCTATCCTCCAACTAAAATTTTAAGCATTGTTTATTATATGTGGGTCCCCTTTACTCAAAGATAAGCATCTCATTGCTTTCTTGGGTGATCCCTGTGTGAAGCATCTGGAAAGTTCGTACAAGGCTTTTATATTTTACACAACATCAATCCCTCTGGGCCTTCAACCCCTTCTTCCCATAGAATGAGGGACAACCCCTTCTTGGGTCAATACACCCTAAAATCCCAAGAGATAAGGAAATGTATGGGAATAAATATGGAAAGTGGTAAGTATGGTCAGGATCAGTACGATGGCTCTTTAAGGGAGTTCCTAATAGCAAACCCATCCCCAAGGAAAACCATTTACTAGGGCACAATGTCAACCACCAAGGTGAAGCAGGGAAAAAGGAATAATGTCCAAGGATATATCGTGAAATCTAGAGAAATCTAAGATACAACATACTCAACTGGCTTAAATATTGAAATGATGCTCACCATAATACTGACTTGTACCTCATGGAGAAAGGCCCAATACCTTCTGGAAGCCAATTGATGTAGTGGATGCGATCTGGAAATCCGTGACCATCTATGGTGGTGAGAGGGGTCTCCAACTATGCAAAAGTGTACTGATGGTCATGTAGTCTCTCAACACTCCATATCTGAAACCTGAGGGCCTCGAGACATAATCTCCTTAGTTATCCACAAAATGGGGATAACATCTGGCTCCTACTTGGGGATATGTGCTCACCATATAGTGGATGTGAACCACAACATCTCCTAGTAGACTTGTTCCTGCAAGGAAACACTAAAATTTCAAGTGCAAGATGGCCTAATCATTCTTGTTCTCATATGATCATAATCAAAACCAACTAAGCTAGAAAAATAAAATTTTTGACATTTCTTCAAAAAATTCTAAGCTAAGCATGAAATCAATATGCAAGTAGAGCAAAATGAAAATGAAATGTATCTAAAATAGTATGAGCAATCAAGATGCAAATGAAAGGAATCAAAATGACTTACCTACTTACCTAGGGCATGGGCCATGAAGAAGTCATGTGACCTGGATGTGAGGTTGGAGAAGAGATCCATCTATTGGTAGTGGCATCTTCTTTCCGTCTAATGCTGTCAGATAGTACCTTTCTTTGTCAGACTTCTTCCTGATGATGTAAGGGCCAAGCCATGAATTGCTGTCTTTTTTGTCATATATGGGCTTGCCCTTTCTTTTGTCCCACATGAGCACAAGACTTCCTTCATTGAAACTGATGCAAGGTGTATTCTCATCGTATTGAGGCTCTGTGTGGACTGTCTCTTTGACGATTTATTCATGTTTCTCATATTCTTCTTGCATAATATGAATAGACCCTATCTCCTTCCCATGGTATTTTGCAGTCTTCTTCTTATCTGTCCATGGGAGAAACATCTCTATGGAATCTTCCTGCATGAAGGGTAACTCAAATGGATCATACTCAATAAATAGTGGATGAATATCATAGTAGTGTTCAATGACATAATTAGGGCCCCTCAGATCCATCACATGTGTATCTTTCTTTTCCCTATTATGTAAGATCTCATACATGCCATCGCCCATGGGAATATACGCATGTGTAAGGTTCATGCTAAGGAAACCTCCAAGGGTTGAGGACCAGGTCCTCGACAAGAGCATCCCCCATGCATATAGAACATCGATCACCAATATGTCCATGAGGACGCTGATATGTGGAAAATCTATAAAAAATGCCTCAACGTCTTCACACACCCCCAAGACATTGACTCTTCTTGAATCGATACCACAAACATTTCTATAAGGTCGGGTTGTCTTCAAACCAAGTTGTTTCATCACCTTCAATGACATGACATTTCATGAGGTCCCTGAATCAAGCATGCAGTTGTTCAAGTGGAGGCAATTCATGCCTAATGAAAGATAGAAAGGAGGGTTATTTTCCTTTGGCCGATCGAGATACATAGTGTTCAAAATGATGGGAGGATACTCCTTCTCAGTTGGCACCTATAAGACTTTCAAAACTTCCCTTTTCACAGAAGGGATCTTACATATTTCTGTCACTCGGACTGTCATATTCATTTTTCCAAACATGCTTGCAACATCTATATTTAACTGAATATCATCTGTAGGAGTTGGTTTAGGAAGCAACTCACATACTGTCGGTGGAGGTGGTGGAGACACCTTTTCTGCTGATGGAAGAGGAGTATCAGGCTATGACGGAGGGGATGAAGAATTTTTTCTTCTCGTGTTGGTTAGAATTTCCCTCCTCTATTCCTTCTTTTGATCATCTGTCAATTTATTTAAGGCCCAGAGTGTCCCGTCTCTTTCTCCTATTCTTCTGGATTCATTGATTTGTTCTTGGGTAACTTGTTCATTGTCAAAATTGCAAATCATATCAATGAAGTTTATATTGTCAAGAAAATATTCGTCACGTCGTGGGCACTCATATTCCCTATGGGGTTCTTGGAATGGCACCAAGATTCTATATCAACTGTCCCAACATGTTTCAAAGTATCTGGGGCCTTTGCCTCTTGTTGAGGTCTTGGTTTCCAATTGACGACATCTCTCTGCTGTCTGGAAAAATGAGGTCTGAGAGCATATTGATTTCTTTCCACTGTAGTCATACGGTTCATAAGCTAATTCTGCACCTAGAAAAACTCAATATTCATTTGGTCTATATTCTGAGTCAAGAGAGAAATTAGATCAGGAGCACTGTTGTTGGAAACCTTGATCCTTGCTTCCGTCTTGGTATGGGGGTATCGAAAATGCTCTATTTTTTAATCAAGGATATTATATTCAATGTCGATAATGAACTCTTTAGCCTCTACCAATGATGTGGTATTTTAATCTTTGAGAATGTGTCAAAACTTCCCTTCAAAAGCATTCATGTAAAGGAGACGAACTGATGATGTTGTAGGATGGTAATCTATTGGAATTTGATTTTACAACCTATCAAATATGGAAATGAATTCCTTTATTGTTTCATTCTCCTTTTTCTTTATTTGATTGCACTGAGTCCCAAGTGTCCCACCATCTTCCTTTTTCGACCATGTTCTCTTGAATAAGTTGGAAAAAGCATCATAGGACGTGATATTATTATCATGGAGTCCTTTGAACCAATCAAGGGCTTCTTCAGTCAATGATGAAGAAAATAACCTCATGGCCACATCTTCATGATCAATACCTGCATTTTCCATGTCTTGGCCCATGACATAAATGTGGTCTTCAGCAGTGATCACGTTGTTTCCTAGGAACTTTGGCAATGACTTGTTGACTTTTGTTGGCATTTTGTTAGGGTAAATTTGGATATTGTCCATGTTAAAGGGTTTGTATAGGTCCCTTTCCCAAGGGCGAGCAATTGGAACAAGAGGAAGGGTATTATGGAAAATGGTTTTAGCAAAGAGAGAGTTGAGAGGATGCCTTCTTTGGTAAATCTTAGAAGGAGTGAACCTCCCAGGGGGAAAAGGTTTGGGGAAAGAAGGATTCTAGGAAGGTGGAGTTTCTAGATGAGCTCATCAAGGAAAAGGGAAAGGGAACGTCCCTTAGGTGGAGTCACCAGGAAATCTAAGGGAAAGGATTTGGGATAGCTTACCAAAGTGTCGTTAGGGTACAAACAATATTCAAAATCTTCCCTGACAACGACGCCAAAATGTTATAGCACAAGTTGTAGGTTGGTAAAAGACCGACCCAACCACAACATCAATTGATACAACTTGGGAATCGTTCACCCAATGTCACCTCTATGTAGGTCCCACACTTCAAGGGTGACTAGGTCACTCTAGAGAGGTGATCCCGATGACCCTAGGGGGAATGAGATGTAGATGAATGGGTATGGAAGTGGAGCCCCTAGAGGTCAAATATAAATGGAGTAAAATGTTGGAAGAGATGCCTTGTAAGTCAAGTGATTGTTTCCCCAAAGGTATAGTACTTCTCCGGATGATTGTACCTACCTGAGACACAAGAAAATCCAACTTGCAATGATATATGTTAGTATGGATAAACACGTAAAGCTTGTTGTCCCTAATTTTCAGTAGTATATGAAAGTTTTTATCAGCAAGTAATATATTTCAAATCATCATGTAAAGCATAATATCAATCAACAATATCATCAATGAGTATGGAAATCAATTATGACTGAAAAATGGCACTTTGAGGCTAAACAAAGCAAGTTGTTGTAACACATATTTTCTGCAGTAAATTGCAGCCTTATGGCTGTAGAATTCATTAACTTTTATCAACAAATTACACCATCAAAATATGCCAACAAATATCCCAAAATATGCGCCCTATTTAGTAGAGTTAGTGAGAAAAATTTAGGATCTAGTCTAGGGTTAGTTTAGGAGTTAAGAGTGAGTTAGTAGCTAGGGTTATGCAACGTTAATGGCTGTAGGGTAAAGTTTGTAACATAAACTAAAGTAGTGGGAGAGAGGGGATGACCTAGTAGGGGAATACTCCTCTCAATGTGGCAAATGAACTCCAAGCAAGAGATCTTTCAAAAGACAAAAAATCACGTTTCCCAAGGCAATGAGTTTATATCTCCAATGCAAAAAATAGACGACTAGTGCCTTTACTATTGGGTTAATGGAATCAAATAAATGAACTAGAGATGCTACTTCCTTGGGGTTGTAAATCCTCTTACTTCCGAAGACAATTATCTCTAGTTAGGGTTTGAGAATGAGGGGTGTAAATCCTGTTACTTCCTCAAACAAACCCTTGCAACATCAATGAACTTTAAGCAATAAATTATGGAGACTAGAGTGGGGTTGTAAATGATCTTACTTCCCATAAAAGTTAAATACCATACCAAAATAAAAAAATATGATAAGATAATCCCCCATAAAAGATAAAAATCATTCCTCCAAGGCTAGTGCCTCACTCCTTCATCAACTATTCACAAGAGATAGCCATAAACAAGTGCATAAGATACACATATACCAATTGTAGCGAAAATTTCAGTTCCAAGTCCTCTACAAGAGGGAGAGTTATGTCCAAATGATATCTCATGATCTCTTATTTATACAAAATGTCACCAAGGTGAATTGTCCATAATTTAAGGGGTAAACCACAAGACTAGAGGTCAACAACCCTAATATTTCCCCCTTTAAAAAAGTAATATTAAACAATTCATTTAAAGTTTCACTTTTGCACAAATAAAACCCAAATTTTACATGGACATCTCCCCTTTAGGGGATGTTTTTCCACTTAGAAGAAGTCGTTGGTTTTGGAGAAGCATTGGTAGGCCTCCAAAGGCCACATGTCAAGCATCTAGGCAATATACTCATGGTGAAGACCTCCTCCTCCTCAAAACGTCCAAGTGCCAATGTATGTCACCTCAACACTAAACCCTAACCCCCTAGATGACGTCATGCTAAAAAAGGAGATGTTTTTCCTCTCCTAGGAAAAACGTTTGGCATGTGGGGGCTAGGATACATCGTCCAAATCATCTTCAAGGCATTTCAAGTTTCATCTTCCTCATCCAGCATGCGTGCCCTTGGCATCCACCTGTGGGCTTCAAGCCCCATGGAATCCCAAGCTAGGTTTTTTCTTCCAAAATTGTCCACCAACTAGGTCCTACAAAGACAAACACGCATTCCCTCCAAGGGTCTCAAGTCATAACATCATGATAAGTGAATCTAATCAATAAATGAGCCACATAAGCATGTGAATCAAATATCACTATGTCAAACAATTAATTTTTCAGAGACACTATGCAACTTGTCAATCTTGAATATGGGAGGGTTGACGAGGTTTCCTATTGGGTAGATCTTTCCCTAGGTCAAGGAAATCTTCTAGGATATCCCTCTCCAAGCCATGTAAAGTGGGTGAGGTGGTTGGGGTCAAGACTCAATGGGAATAGGGCTCATGACATGCAAGGGGTCGTAGTGTATCATTCATGGGTGCCTTTGTAGAGGGTGTGTGGTATCTTTGTCCACAATGCACTTTTTCCAAGCCCATTATTTTCCATTCTTTTATTCTTTCATAATTTTAAGGAGAGGTTTAAGGTCACTGCCCTTGCATGGTGACCATATAATGACAATGTCACCCACAAATACCTAGTGGAAATGAGAAGGCTAGATCGTGATGAGACCCCCTTTCTCTCAACCATGCAACTGAGAGCCATTACCCTGTTTTGGTGACCAGATGATGGAAATGCCATACCACTAGATATTCATGGATGTGATAGGTTGACTCATGATGAGACCTCCTATCCTTCAACTAAACATTTAAGCATTCTTTATTATATGTGGGTCCCCTTTACTCAAAGATAAGAGTTTCACTGCTTTCTTGGGTGATTCCTGGGCGAAGCATCTGGAAGGTTCATACAATGATTTTATATTTTACCCAACATCAATCCCTTTGGGCCTTCATCCCCTTCCTCCCATAGAATGAGGGACAAATCCTTCTTGGGTCAATACACCCTAAAATCTCAAGAGATAAGGAAATGGAGGGGAATAAATATGGAAAGTGGTAAGTATGGTCAGGAACGATACAATGGTTCTTTAAGGGAGTTCCTAGTAGCAAACCCATCCCCAAGGAAAACCACTTACTAGGGAACAATGTCAACCACCAAGGCGAAGCAGGAAAAAAGGCATAATATCCAAGCATATATCCTGAAATCTAGACCAATCTAATATACAACATACTCAACTAGCTTAAATACTGAAATGATACTCACCATTATACTGACTTGTACCTCATGGAGCAAGGCCCACTACGTTTCACAAGACAACTGATGTGGTGGATGCCATCTGGAAATATGTGACCATTTGTGGTGGTGAGAGGGGTCTCCAACTATGAAAAAGGGTACTACTAATTATGTAGTCTCTCGACACTCCATATCTACAACCTGAGGGCCTCGAGACATAACCTCCTTAGTTATCCACAAAATGGGGATAACACAACCATTTGAGAATTAATATTAAAATGCAACCAAAACAAATAACCTTATTGATCATGTATGAGGTTGCATCATAAGATTCAAGACTATATCTAATGATATGGATTGGCATATCTTGATT